>PVIJ01009353.1:0-67628 GCA_004024925.1 Scalopus aquaticus
TTGTAGCTGCTTTTTGTTTTGTTTTGGTGCTTTTTTGAATTAATTCTCCATAGTAGGTACTTTTTGTCTTCTGTGGCCCCTGAAGTTTCTTCTCAGTCAGCCTAATGATCAGTTAACGGTTGAACATAGATATCTTCAAAAATCCAGAGCTAATAAGTCTCTCAGCTTCTGCTGAGTGATTGTATATGTGTGCATATGTGTGCGTATACCTATGGAGATGTAAACTTCTCTAACTAACCCTAACCTACATTTCTGCCTGCCCAGTCTTAAGTTCAGTCAGTGGTGAAAACTTGGGTCCTTCTCAGGTATTCTTAACACTGCAGACCCCCTGAGCATGTTCACAGTCCTATAGCTAAGCATAGCCTTCTAGATGCCCAGGAAATATTTAGAGCTTTTTAACTTTTTATTTCTTTAAAACAAAGCATCCACTACCATCTATTATTATCCTCCACCTTTACTCCCACCCTCTGTCCTCTTCACATCTGGTAACCTCACTTCAGTTTTCAATTCCACTATTTTTTTTTATTTTGTTTATCTGTTTATCCACTTACCTTCCTTATATTGCATATGTAAATGAAATTATACAACTATTGTCGTTGTCTTTCTGACTAATTTCAATTCACATAGTCCCTTTTGATCTCTTCCATTTTACAGCAAATGGAAAAATTTCACATTTCTTATAGTTAAATAGTATTATGTTGTGTATATATACACCATGTCTTCTTTATTCAATAATCTATTAGTGAGAATTTAGGTTGCTTCTATAAACATTGTGCTGCACATAACTCTTCGAGTTGATGATGTCGTTTTCTTCAGATGTATATTCAAAAAAGAGAATGCTGGATTGTATGCTAGTTCTATTTTTACATTTTGGCAGAAGGTCCATACTGCTATCCACAACAGCTGCACCGATTTACCACCAATAGTGAATAAGCGTTCTTTTTTCTCCACATCTTTATCAACATTTTTTGTTAAAATTCTTTTTCATATAAGCCATTCTCACTGGTGTGTGGTAATATAATGTCTTGATTTGCATTTTCTTAATAAGTGTTGATGAACATTTTTTTTGTTATCTGTTGACCATCTGTATATTCTCTTTCAGTAAGTGTTCATCTAGATCTTCTATTCATTTTCAATTGGGTTGTGTGCTTTTTGTTGTTAAATTGGATGAGTGTTCTATTTACCTTGGATATTATCCCCCTATCAAATGTGTGATACACAAATATCTTCAACCATTCACTAAGTAATCTCTTTAGGCTGTTGATATTTTCTTTCATTGCACAAACATTTGTAATCTAATGTAGTCCTACTTTCTTATTTTGCTTTAATTTCCATCGTCTCTGGGGTCAAGTTCTCAAAGACATCACTATCATTGATGTCATGGAAAATACCACCTACATTTTCTTCTATATATTTTATGGTTTCTGGTCTTACATCCATGTCTTTAATTCACTTTTAATTTATTTTTGCATATGGTGTTATAGAGTGACTCAGCTTCATTTTTTCACATGTGACTGTCCAGTTTCCCCAACGTCATTTGTTGAAGAGATTTTACTTTCTCCCTTGCCATGGTTCTTTTGTCATAAATGAGTCACTGATATGTGTGTGGACTTATTTTTGGGCTCTCAATTCTGTTCCATTGATTCGTTTGTCTATTTTTGTTCCACTGCCATACTGCTTTAATTACCACTGCTTTATAATTAGTTTAAAATCAGGTAATCTTTTTTCTCAAAATTGCTTTAGCTATTCAGGGTCTTTTGTGTTTCCATATAAATTTCAATATTTTTGTTCTATTGTCTTTAAAAATAACCCTGGTGTTTTAATAAGGACTGCATTGAATATATATATTGCTTTTTTATAGATGGTCATTTTGATTATATTAGTTCTCCCCTTCCACGAGCATGGGCTATCTTTCCATCTCTTTGTGTCTTGTTACATATATTTTAATAGTATCTTACATATTTCATCATATAGTTCTTTCACTTCTTTGTTAGATTTATTCCTAGGTATTTAATTCTTTATTTATATGATTGTAAATGGGATTATTTTCTTTTTTCTTGCTTATTACTCACACATAATAATGCAACAGATTTTTATGTATTAATTTTGTAACTTGTCGTTTTACTGCATGCATTCATCATTTTTAACAGTTTTTTTTGGTGACTTCTTTAGGAATGTCTATCATCATATTGCCTACAAATAATGATAATTTTACTTCTTTTCCAACTTGTATTGCTTTTATTTTTTGTTGTTGTTTAATTACTCAGGGTAAGAGCTCTAATAATAAATTAAACAGAGGTTGTGAGAGTGGAAATCTTTGCCTTGCTTGTGATCATAAAGGAAAATCTTCCCATTTTCCACCACCTATCTTGATATTGGCTATTGGTTTATAGCATGTGATTTTTATTATGTTGAGGTATAATCTTTCTATACCCATCTTGTTAAAAAAATTGTTTTATCATAAATGGATGCTATATCTTGTCAAATGCTTACTCTGCATCTATTGACATGATCATATGATTTTTTTTTTGTTCTTTCCTTGGTTGATGTACTGTGTCACATTATTTGATTTGTGTATGTTAAAACCATCCTAACATCCCAGGAATATATCCCACTGGGTCATGGTGCATGACCCTTTAAATATATTGTTGAATTGGTTTGTTAGTATTTTTCTTGAGAATTTTTGCATCTATGATCAGCAGAAATATTTGTTCTGCAGTATTCCTTTTTGTGATGTCCTTGTCCATTTGTAATAATAGAGTAATATAGGCCTCACAAAATATCTTAGAAAATATTCCTTCTTCAGTTTTTCTGGAAAAGGTTTGAATAAAATAGTACAAGTTTTTCTTTGAAGGTTTGATAGAATTCAGTTGCAAAGTCATCTGGTCCTGGGCTTTTGTTTTGGGGGAGACTTTTAATTATTGCTTCAATTTTCACTGTTGTGATAATATACTATTTTTCTACTTCTTCCTGGTTTTTTCAGTATTGTTCTAAAAATTTATCCATTTCATCAAGATTATTAAACTTGTCAGCATATAGTTGTTCATAGTAGTCTCTCATGAGCCTTTGTATTTCTATGATATCTGTCATAATTTCTCCTCCTCATTTCTAATTCTATAAAACTTTTTTCTCTTTTGTTTTGCATCTAATATAATAATATAATATACATTATATATAATATAATATTATTCATACTATACATATTATTCATATTATACATATTCAATAGCATATACATATACTACAGAGTTCTTTTACCAGTCATTTCAAATGCAGGGTGGTTAATCATGATTAAAACACGGCAATTTCTTTTTTTTTTTTAAAGATTTATTTCTTTATACATACAAGCTGGGGTACAGACCAGAGGTGTGGGGCAGCGAGAGGGTTCACCAGAGACAGGGCGGGGAGCAGAACAGGTAGATCAGAAATACACTGCTGAGGGGAGCAGCGGGTGAGGCAGGAGAGGTCCGCCGCACCATGTGGGATTCTCCCCGGCCGAGCGTGGAACTCGCATCGAACTCGCATCGCTGCTGCCGACAGCTCCACAGTGCAGCGCTTAACCGCTGCGCCACCAGGGAGGCCCAAAACACCGCAATTTCTTGACCACTATAGTCGGCTTTTGATATTTGGGATTACATTGTCAGGGAAGCTCTTCTTATACATCTCCTGGGAGCCATACTGTGTCTCCCCTGTGAGTCTGGAGACAGCCAGGCCCTCTTCCTTCCCACTCCTGGTAGCCAGGGATAGTTACACAACTCAGGCTCAGCTGACCAAGGTATTTCTAAGAGTCATAGAGCTGGTGAGATCATCTATCCCAGTAGAGGAGCTGAGATCCAGGAAGGATGGCAGTGGGTAACCACAGGCAGCAGTGCTGCGGTGGTACTCTATCCAGATGACTCCTGGAGTAGGGCTTCGTTGGTGATTTGTCTCCTTGGTTGCTGTGTGCCATGTCCCCAGCCCAGCCCTGAAGTTGCATAGTGCCATGCTTCGGCCATCAGGGTCCAGGGCATAAGTCTTCCTTGGACCTTTGGCCATTCTGCATTTTCATTGTAAACATTCTTGTACTTTTTTCTAACAATGAAGAACCTGTTGGTTGAGGATTTATGATCCCGAGTTTAAGCAGTTATAGCTGAAGTCTTCGGAGAAGCTAAACTTAGAACAGGTTTATGTGTATGTACCCCAAAGCACACATGTATATCATCTGGATGCCAAAAGCATTTTCAGGACTGTCCACCTATTCTTTCAGACCCTCTTCCACAATGTAGATCTCAAAGTCCTGCACCAAGCAAACCTAGCAAACATAACCACCACTGTACACACTTAGCAGTCATTGTGCAGCTAAGGTGTTGGGGAGGAGCTTCAGGGGGGAAGCCTGCAACAAGGCTGCCTTCCTGGGTGCAGAAGGAGCATCCCCCTGAGGGCTGGTTATGGCACTCGCCAAAAAGGTATTAGCTGATAACAGGAAAGTCAGAGTTATGGCCCTGCCCCTGTCTGCCCACTAAGGTTCAATCCGGGAATGGTGGGGTAGGTCAGCCAAGTCAAGACTAGGAGGCAGACTCTGGAGGCCCTGCTCAGCACTTGGAGGCGCTCCCTAGAGGCTTCTCCTGTGGGTGGAGATCAGAGGGCTTTGGTTCCTGCAGAGAGGAAGCTGTTGATACATTGACTGGGTGGGAGCTGTCACCAACATCCCAGGTAAAGAGAGCGTGCCTTTACTTAGCTAGCTTTCATCTTTCCAAATGGCAGGTTTTCTATTGCAGATCTTATCTTTTGCCTTAATAAAATGTACAAACAACACCTCTCTCTATGCCATCATGCTTGATATGCAGATGAGTAATGAAGATACTTACTGCCAAGAATTCTGTAACCACTTCTCCAACCTCTACTGTGACTGATTCCAAATATAAATGCGTGCTGCCAAGAAGACCGAGTCCTGCAACAAAAAGCTCAGGGCTCACGGAATCTGTATTAGCACAACATGTTTATGTTGAGGTAGGAAGATTAAAAGGCTTTGAGAAGAATGGGAGAACAGTGACATAGTGAAAAAATTTAGAAATCTTATACAACCCCCCCCAAAAAAAAACTGTAAAGAACAAAAAGACACTCAAATATATTTAATGACTTTAGTGTAATTTACTAAAGTCATTATTTATTTCAGCCCCATAGAAACATATTATTGTTTTTTAATTGCATAGCCACATGTGAATACATATCACTCCTTCCCATCTGTATCTCTAAACATCTTCCCTGCTCTCCCTACTGAAGAATAAATATTAAGGAATAAACAAACAAATCAAACCAGATTCACCCCAGGCAGCATTAGAATCAGCTGGGAAGTTTTAGACAAGCTTCCCCAGCTTGCTGGCTGGAAGACAGAGAACACTTGGAAAACAAATGAGAAATGTGGCCATAATGGGAACAGGCTTGTTCGTCTGCCACCTTCCACCTCTTTAAAGCTCCAAGAAGCAGTGCCCACCTTGAGCATCTGTCTAGATGTGGGCCCAGAATGAGACTCACTCCCATTCAGGTAAACAATGGAGACTCACCAAGTGTCCCCAGAGAGAAGCAAGGCCAAAAGAGTTTCCTCAGGGGGTTGGGAGACCTCTCTCAGAATGAGAAGTGCAAAAAGACACTCAGAATATATTTAGTGAATTTAGTGTAATTTACTTTGAAAGTTCCATGTGTAATATTTACCTATTGTACAGTCGAGGTAGTAACCTTGAGGCTCTTGGGGAGAGGCCTGGAACTGTGCTGCCAAGGGACACCACTTAGCCATGCCCAGATCCCTGGCCCCAGATCTGAGATAATAGAGATATGCTGTTTTAACTGCTGCATTTAGGTTTCATTTGTAATACGTATGTATGTATCCACATGTAGTCATGCAATTAAAGCAAAAGCAGGAATACAGAGGGAGTCCCCTGGGGGGGGCGGAGAGGGACTCCAAAACTGCAACAGAGTGAGTCTCTGCCCCAGGGCTCCGTCCCTTCCTGGCTCAGTGACCCATTCCCCTGTGATTCCAATGTAGCCATAGGAGCCAACACCCCCAGTAACCTCCTAGGCTCCTGAGAACCCCCTTTCCCCTTGCCCGCACCAAACCATTTTGCAAGAGGTCCCTGGAAGCCACATAGCAATGTAGCCCAGAATCAGTGATCCAAGGCCAAGGGGCCCCATGTTGATTGTTATAAGTAGAAGCCAGGAGAAGGAAGAAGTGCCTTGGGCTTTCCCCTCTTATGCTTGGGCTACATTTCTGCCCTTCTGTGACAGTCCTGCATTTAGTTCCCTTGTGGTAGAATTAACAAATGCTTATTTATTTATTTGTTTATTTATTTTTAAGGATTTATTTATTTATGCATACAAGGACTGAGGTGAAGGCCAGAGGTGTGGGGTGGTGAGAGGATTCACCAGAGGCAGAGTGGGGAGCAGAACAGGTGGATTGACTGAAATACACTGCTGAGGGGAGCAGCAGACAAGGCAGGAGAGGCCTGCTGCGCCATGTGGGAAGCTCCCTGGCCAGGGGATTGAACTCATGCTGCAGTGGCTACAGATAGCTTCATAGTGCTGACGCTTAACTCTCTGTCCCACCAGAGAGTCCCAACAAATGTTTTTTTGTTTTTAAATAACAATGCTTGGCCACTACCCCCAGGTCATTTAGTATCCAACAAGCACCATGGGATACTGGGTATTGACTTCCCAGTGACAAGGGCCTTTATCCCCACTCTGTTCCCTAAACTAGCCCCACAGATGCTAACCATTAAGTTCACAGGTGTTTAGAAACTTCTGCTGAATGGTCAGCCCATGGGGACCTGGGAGGCATGCTAAGAAGAGATTGAAAGAAAACAGCCATCACTGGTTTTTAGATGCTACCATCTGAAGGTTTTCAAAGTGTAGAACCCTAATGGATTTGAGGTCAAAATAACACCGAAATGTTACTTGTCTCTTTTATTGTGTTGGCATTCACGTAGGAGGGTGACAAACAGCTGTGCCTTTGCAAACTCAAACAGTGACTGCGAACTGTGGTCCTCTGATTTTCTACCACCCACGTTCACATTTGTTTAAAAATACCAATTCCTCTAAAGAGTCTCCTGGATGAAATAATGAAAGTATTAATTGTATTAAGTGATACAAGTTGGTAGCATGCTCAAATAGGGCATTGTCTCAAGGAAACACCAGTGGTATTATTTGTGTTGAGAGCTGATGGAATACCATTTTTACTTGAAAAAATGACTGACAAACAATGGTTATTCAGAGGGTTTTGACAGAGATTTCTTCGAAAACCAACAAAGTGAATCTGTCATTTCAAGGAAAACAATGACAGTATTAGCAGCCAATGATAAAATCAAGCATTCAAGGAAGACTGAACTTTGTAATACTTGCATCTGCCATCTGAGCTTGCCAGGCTCCTAATATTTAAAGATTTTTCTGATGAGTTTGGTGACAAAGTTAAAGAATTTGATTTGTTGGTATTGTGGAGTGAAAAAGTGTCAATTATGAGCTATCAAGAGGGAAATTTTCCCTTATGCTCTTGGTTCTTTCATCAGATTAACAAGACACAAGACAGATTAACAGGAGAAAAAAAAAATGTAATTCCATCACATGGAGGTCTCATGGATATGGAAGTTGAAAGTGAACAAATAAATTCATTTACATATCTTTTCAACACAGAACCAATACATTTGTAAAGAACTGACCAGACCAAAAAAAAAACAAAAAAACAAAAAACAATAACTTTAGGCCTGAATCTTAATTAGCAAAGAAATAAGCAGGGTTTGCTTGCATAGCTTTCCATGCCCAGAAGCCCCTGTCCTGAGAACAATCCCACATGCCTCAAGTTAGGGGTTTAGTCCCACTGGCGTCCTCACCTCTGTCCTGATGTGAGATGGCACTTCAGTCATTCTAGCCAGAGCTGTGTATTGGGGGCTGAGTGTGGGCCAACTTTATCCACAACTAGACACGTCAGGGGGCTTGAGGTCCCAGGGCCGAGGTGGGGTGGATCACAGAGCCACAGACAGACAGAAAGTGATAGAGCTGATTTTGAGACTCAGAAGACACCCCTTTGGACCCCATCTCTGTTGGAGACCCCCTAGTGGGGAGCTGAGGGAGCTGTGGTGAAATGCATAGAAGTGGAAACATAGAAACAGCTCTGAAGAAACAGAAAGAGTAGAGGAAGGCAGAGTCTGAGGACTCCAGCTAACTACGGGGGTCCACGGCTCAGATTGCTAGGAAATCCTAAAAAGGAGAGAATCATTTTATTACCATGCCCCCTCTGCTGACAGGGCTGAGCCATACTTAAATATGGTAAATGTCTAATGTGAAATACACATTTACTAAAACACTTTAGGGTCGTCATAATTTTTGAAGTTAATCAGTTCCAGAAACCAAAAAGTTAGCAAATCACTATTCCATGGCAGTGACTAGACTCCCTCGGTCTTACTCCGGGCCCTGGATTACTCATTGGCTTCACCTCTACAGAGGGGAGGTGTGCAGTTCCCGGGGGTCAGGGGTGAGTGAGTGTCTACCCCTGAAATTCCTCATGGTTGGGCCCACCGAGATGTGAGTACAGGAAAGGCTGTGACCCAGTTCCCTGCAGGTCTGCCCGTACACTGGGAGGACAAAATGAAGAGCGGTGTGTTTTCAAAGCCAAAGAAGTCAGGGCTACTGCAAGGAAGGGAAGGCAACCATCTACTCTTCATCCCCAGAATGTTCCTTAGATAAGGGAACCCAGAAATCACCCTGCTCCCAAAGGCAGGTGACTTTGTTGAGTCACCAAACTCATCAGAAAAATCTTTAAATATTAGGAGCCTGGCAAGCTCAGGATGGCAGATACAAGTATTACAAAGTTCTATCTTCCTTGAATGCTTGATTTTATCATTGGCTGCTAATACTGTCATTGTTTTCCTTGAAATGACAGTTTCACTTTGTTGGTTTTCGAAGAAATCTCTGTCAAACCCCAAGTCTGAGGACACCCAGAGCACACCCAGAGACATGGTGTGCAACCTCACCAGTGCTGCTTGTCCCCTCACCCCAGAGAGGAGACCACTGTGGTCAGCAGGGGCATCTGAAAGGCTGTAGGAGAAAGTCCCTGGGACCAGACACCCCCAGTGCTGAGTCCCAGCAACCCCACTCCGGTGGGCAGTCAGTGCCTCTCCTGCCCATTCCTTTGAGTTAACTCCTGGCAGTTTTGCATTACCTGGGCACTTGACTGAATGTAGTTATATATTTTTTCTTTATTTCTAGAACAACTTGAGTGTATTTACCTTCCTCCCCTGTGCAGCAAGGCCAGGCTCAGCCTCGTCTGCATTCAAAATCACAAGGACTGATGAAAACTGGGCTCAGCCGCTTGGTGTGGGACGGAGTGGGGCTGAGCAGCAAGGCTAAAGGGAGTGGATAGGAACCCAGAGAGGCTCTCAGTGGTCACTGACCTTGCAAGCAGAACCTTCCTGACTTTCCCAGGGCCTGCCGTCTTCCATTAAAGTCCTGCTGCTGCAATAAACAGCCCCCTTGACCAGGGGATGCTCAGGACAGTGGACCCTGGGAGCTTCCACAGGCTTCTTCTCAAGAGCTTTGGCCACAAAGCCTGAAATTTCACACAAAGCTAGTAAAGGAGACAGAGTCTTTTAAACTGGCTTTTTGGTGTTTTCACTCTTGGCAACCGGATTGCACGGAGGATTTTCCAAGTCCTTACCCCAGATACATTTTCCTTCCCATTCTTTTCTCAAAAAGTAATACCGCCAAGAACAGCAATGTGATTTGTGGTTCTGTGCAGTGTGGCTTGTCAGAGTGGCCTTGTTTTTAGGAGAAGCATGCTGAAATCTTCGGAGAAGTGTAATGCCTGCAGCAGATGTTCACATGTTTCACAGAAACACATTCACACAGACCCTCATACTCATACACACACCCACATGAGCCACAGTCACACACACACTCAACACAGTGTGAGAAGGATATTAAGTAAGTATAGCCACATGTTAACAAGCTGTGGATCTGGAGGTGAGGTAGCTGGTGTTGAGTGTACTTTTTTTTTTTTTAAACTTTTCTATAAGCTTGAAAGTTTTCAAAATTAAATTTGCAGGAAAAATAAATTAAAAATTAATCTCACAATTCCAAAATTATCTCCATGGACATGTTCCAAGAGAAGCCTTTTTGCCACCCCACTTCCCCTTCTGCTGCAAATTTTGAGGACTCAAAATGCATGTCCTGAGATAGGAGCTCTCAAAGTCCCCTCAGCCTCTGAATTCTGCCATGCAGGATCTCCTCTAGGTGGCTTCAAAGTGTGCTTCTGGCATCTGCTTATGAAAATAATAGGGCAGAGAGACAGACTGCCCCAGGTGCAGGACAGCTGACCCAGCATTGGCCTGGGATGGCCAGTCAGCAGCCCCATCTAGTGGTGAGATGGGGAAGCACATGCCTCCCCTTGGGGCCTGGCTCCAGCCTTCCTTGCTCCAGGCCTCTCCTTGACCTGGTGGGTCGGAATCAGTCAATCTGAGAGGCAACAAACAGCACAGAAAGAGGATGGGCTTTGGAGGCAGACAGTGAAACAGATCTGGTTAGGCAGACAAGGTAGAGGCCACAGACAGCATAACAGTTACCAGATAATGGAAAATTACAGGCCCTGCGCCTGTAAGCAGGAAACAGCCTAATAAACTCATGACAGCAGGAGAGAGAGGCGGGGAGCCCACATTTTGAGCCGCATGTGCTAATCTTAGCAACCTGCCTCCCCATTGGTGTTCAACAGGCAGAGGTTCCTGAGCGGGCTGTATTTGGTATAAAAGGCCCTAGACATGAGCGCCCAAGGGTAACCTGGTTCAGGTTCCCCATCCCTGTCACCACAGGGAACTTTTGTACTTTCTTATCTCCTGAATAAAATCTCTAAAACTCACTCCTTGCAGTCCATGTCCTCAGTTTTCATGGCATGAGACAAGAACCCAGCTGACATGCAATATTTGGACGGCCCACTGAGATTTCAATTATTCAAGGGGTAAGTGGGGCATGGACTATAATCCCCCCCCCCTCTCTCTCTCTCCCCCTCCCTCTCCCGCTCTCCCTCTCTTGCAGCTAGATTTGCTAACCGCTTCCTGAGCAGGCTTGTAGGCCTTCTCTGCTGCGCTGCTGTTTCAAGTTCCTTTTCTGCGCCTCTGGCTGCTGCGAGGAGCTTAACGGACTGGCCCCTGACTGATAGACCCTGGCTGGGCACACCCAGTGGGGACTTGAACTTGGGTCAAGGAACTTTTGCTCCTGACAGTCCTACTGGATGTCAGCCCTGGTGTGCGCCCTCTTTTGTCCATCTCTTCTCTCTCTCCTACAGACACCTCTCCTTTCTGTAGTTTCTTCCACAATCTAGGGAGACCAGCACAACTGCCAACCTTAAGGCTCAGGTGACAGGCTTTGAGTATCAGCTTCAATTCATCCCGTGTCCCGTTTTGGTTTTGTTTTTTTTTTTTTGCAGGGGGGCAGTTTTGAATACATTTATTTAGCCACGGAGACCCAAGATTTTACCATTTCTCTCCCTTTTTTCAAGTAATTTTTTAATTGAACTCTTTTATTTTCTTACATTGTTATTCATTTTTGTACAATATTTGATTTCTCCCCTTAGGTGAAGTCCCCATAAATCTCCTACTACCACATCACTCGTGAACCATCACTGTAGTCCCTGTGCTCTTCCCTCCCTTGTTTTGACTCTTCTCGCTCCCTGTCCCTGCCTTATGCCTCAGATCTATGGTTTCCCTGCAAGTTTTGTCTTTTTTTTTTAACCCTTTGTTCAGTATCTCTATATTCCTCACTTATAATCAGGGAAATGCAAATCAAAACCACAATGGAATACCACCTCACAATTGTGAGAATGGCACATATTAAAAAAAAAACTGGCAACAAAAAATGCTGGAAAGGATGTGGAGAAAAAGGAACTCTCCTTCACTGCTGGTGGGAACGCAAACTGGTCCAACCACTATGGAAAGCTGTGTGGAGGCTCCTTAAAATACTAAAAATAGATTTACCATATGACTCAGCAATTTTACCCCTAGGTATCCAAAAAGCACAAAAATACTAAATCTAAAGGAAATCTGCACTCCTATATTTATTGCAGTGCTTTTTGCAAAAGGTAAGATATGGAAACAAACTAAATACCCTCAAACAGATGACTGGATAAAGAGGATGTGGTATATATACACAATGGAATACTACTCAGCAATCAAAAAGATAAACTCAAGCCATTTTCAACAACATGGATGGACCTGGAAGGGATTATGTTCAGTGAAATAAGCCAGAAGGAGAAAAAATATCAGATGGTTTCACTTATAGGAAGAATATAGGGAAACTGTCCCTATAAGGTAGGGAAAGTGGGTTGAAGAAGTTTTGCTTTCCTTCCTTTCCTTTCGGCTATGATTCCCTGTGAATCCTGTTTTCTGTCTCCTGCTTGACACTTCTGGCTTGGTTGAACTTTACCCTTCTGACCACACAGATTCCTCTCCTCCCACCCACCCCCCGACCCTGTTCTAGCACCTTTTTCTTTTTGGGTCTCCCTCCTGAGTCCCTGCAAAGAATCCCTCCTCTGTTGCCTCCTTCCCCTCCACTAGCACCTTCCTTTTCACTACCCTGTTTGTTTTTGGCTGACGTTGGCATTTCAACTAGATAAGCCTGTGCTCCACCATCAGTTGCATTCAGAAACTATGTTTCCTCCTTTTATTTTGACCTACCACCATCTGAGGCTGGGTTTGGGCCCACCTTCTGCATTGTCCTCCCCTGCAGGAACTATCCCATGCTATGGTCTTTAATTGGCCCAGACCTCTTCATGACTTTCATTAGTCACCTTTTCTTTTGGGCTCGCTAGGGGTGTGCCCCCCACAGCCATCATTTTCATTTCCCTGCTAAGTTACCGGGGTCTCATACTAGCCCCAGAGTTGCATTAAGGCCTCCCAGACAAGTGCCGGTTTGACTGTGGGCGCTTGGGCCTCCTTGTGGGCACTAAGATGTGTCTTCCCCATACTTGCTGAAGTAATTCTTCAGATACTCCTGGCCCAATCGTTTTGGTGACTCAACTTCAGTTTCAGGCCCATCTCAATTGGACTCAACATAGACTCCTTTAAACAACCATGGCGCCCAAGAAGAGACTGCAGGGCAGGGAAGCAAGAATGTGTGTAGGTAAATGGTAGCCCTGACCTGATCTCAGGAATGAGAGGGCAAATTGATAAAGGGATGTCTTCTTTCCATACTCTCTTTTTTGGCTAAGATGAAACAAGTGATCTTCTTCCTGCCGTCCCTTGGACTGCATCTCAAGACTCTGGGACTCTTTTAAGCCACAAACACTGTACAGAAAACAACTTGTCTCTTTCACCAGCGCCTGGCCCCAGAACAAACTCAATGATGGTGAGACTTGACCCCCAAGGGAATTATCAATTACAATACTATTCTCCAGCTAGATCTCTTTTGTAGACAGCAGGGAGAGTGGGCAGAGTTTCCGGATATGCAAGTCATTTTTGCCCTCAGTGATAACACTGTACTTTGCAAGCACTGCCCCGTGGATTCAGCGCACCTCACAGCAGTGACCACCAGAGGGAGCCAGCCCCATGCACCATGAAATCCGCCCTAGTCGTTCCCCAAGGTCACCCTTTGGTGCAGTCAGGCCTCTGGGACCCCTGACTAAGCCTTCTTGCCAGCCCTTCTCTGGACCTCTGCGGCCATGCCCCTGTAGCCTCACCCTACCCAGCCTTCTCTGCAGTAGCTGGTTTCACTTTACCCTTTACAGCCCATGCTTGGAGAGTGTGTCCCTGTTAGAATTCAGGTTCCCTTTTATCTCCAGAATCTCCATTATGTCAAGCAAGACCTGGGCTCCTATACAGATGACCCAGATATATATATTGAGGTATTCTGAGGCCTCATACAAACCTTTAATTTAACCTGGAGGGATACCGTGTTCTTCCTAAACCAAACTTGAACCAACCCTCAAAAGCAGGCAGTTTTGCAGGAAGCCAAGATACACGGGGTCCGCCTGACAAACAGACTGGGAGGTGTGGCTAATACTTACCCCTCCAGACCCCAGGCTGCCCCCTGAGAGGATCCCTAGTGGACCATGAGGACCCCGTGAAGAACTGGAGACCAAAGCATTTTATCTTATGTATTCTTGAGGGCCTGAGACAAGCCAGATATAAATCTGCTAACTACTCCAAACTCTCCGCAACTGACCAAAGCTGGGTTGAAACCCCTCAGCCTTTCTTGAGCATCTGAGGGTAGCTCTCTTTAAGTTTACTACCCTTGAACTGGACACCCCCGAGGGAGAGCTCATTTGGCTCAGTTGGCCCTGGATATCAGAAGGAAATTACAGAATTGACTTTGGGACCAGAGGGAGACTTGGCTAACCTCCTAAAGACAGGACAAAAAGAACCAGAAAAAAAAATGGCCACTTCAGTTCTGACACTTTGTTCCTATAAAACAGGGGACTCTTGGGGAGGGCTCACAAGCCTATATTGGGTGTGAAAGCCAGGACACTTCAAAGGGGACTGCCCCAGATGGCAGCAGGAGCCCCCGAGGCTCTGTCCAGAATGTGGAGATCACTGGAGAGCCTTCTGTCCCAGCGGGCTGTGTCCCAGGGGCCGGGAGTCTGTCCAAACAGCAGCCACAATCAGGTGGCCCAGCAGGACTGAGGGGCCCGGGGTTCCCATTTCAACTGCCTGCTACCCACATACCAGCGAGGAGCCCCAGGTGGTCTTATGGTTGAAGAAATAGACCTGGCTTCTTTTAGATACTTAGAACCACATTTTTGGTTTTTATGGCCTGTCCAGGGCCCCTGTCCTTCCAAACTACCACCATGAGAGGAGTGTCTGGCCGAGTACTCACCAGATTTTTTTTTCTAGACTTCTTAGTTGTTCTTGAAGAGACTTTTCCTCCCACTCCTTCTTTGTGGTGACTGAGAGTCCAACTTCCCTACTGGGGCGGGACTTAATGTACTAATGGAAAGTTTTTGGCCTTTTGGTCCCTGGACAACACTTAAGCCTGCCTTGGGTCGAGACCGAAATCACTCCTTGTGGTCCATGTCCTCAATTTTTGTGGCAGAAGGGAAGAACCCAACCAACATAATGCAACATTGTCACAGGGCAGACTGAGGGACACCCCAGACCGCCAAAACTGCCTACTCTAAATAGTTCTGACATCAGCCACATAAAGATAAAACATACTCTAGTGACTAAGACCTTCAATAGATAATAATTTTAATACAATTTAGTGTGCAATAGAGAGACAATTAGTGTGCCATAAAGAGAAGAGAAAGAAAATAGTTAAAATAATTTCCTCAAGAAACACCCAGTCACCCATCCCCTCATGGGTAAATGCTCAGCCAAACAGAATTGGCCCAAATCAGGGCAGCTGAGGCCCAAAAGCTTGCAACAAGTCTAAGGCACATTCTCATGGGGACCCATAGGAAAGGGACAAAAGGGCCAGGCAAGTCTGGAAGGAAAGGAGCAAAATCAAAATCCAAGTCAAGAGAAAGGCTGCCATTGTCAGCATCACCATGGGTCTCTCACCCATATCTTTTTCTCTTTCAAGAGTCTCCTTCCACGTCCCCCCAAGTCTCTGGTACAAGGCCAAGACCAAGAAGCAAATGTGGCTTCTTCACATGTCTCTGCTCCATGTACCTCTGCCAGTCTTCTTTCTCCATCTCTCTCCACTTTCTTCTTCTTCTTCTTCTCCTTCTCCTTCTCCTTCTCCTTCTCCTTCTCCTTCTCCTTCTCCTTCTCCTTCTCCTTCTCCTTCTCCTTCTCCTTCTTCTTCTTCTTCTTCTTTCTTCTTCTTCTTCCTGAAACAGAGCTATTGGGGTGCTATAGTGGGTCAAAGGACAGTGCCCAGTAGAGGGCAGGCCACCATTTGTAGGCTTTCACACATGTGCACAATTGCAAGACCACATGGGCTCAGGGAACAACAAAACGGGGGTTTATTTAGCAAACAGGGGAAACAAAGAGTTTCTAAAGCCACAAGTGGCCACTGTCTCACCCCAGTTAGTGCCCACAGTGTCCAGAAATTCCAAACTAAAGATCACTCACTCAAGATGCTCCTCTCTGGAGCTCGCAGCGCGCAGGCTAGGATCCAATGACAGCTGGAAGTGTGCGCAGGTCGGGCTGCTGAGATGACACCTCAGCAGCCGGCAGCAACAGCCTGAAGGTCGGAATGGACAGGCCCAGATGCTGGACCAGACCGCAATGGAGGCAACTGTACCAGGAGGTGGTGCCAGATGATTAGAAGCAGTAGACAACTCTTAAAAGTGACCCAGACAGAATGCTCTCTTCTTTCTTTGGAGGTTAGAAATAGAGCTCAAGTCTTCTTTCTCTGGAGGCCAGGAAGAGTCCCTTAAGCCAGCTCCTGCCCTGTCTTAAATCCTCTTTCAGGGGCCCCCACCCTATTTGCTTGATTAGATCATTTTCAATTAATCCAATCAACATTTATTCTATGGTTCAGGCACAAAATAAGGAAAACTTCTTTCCCTCAGCTTGCCTGCTAGGGAGCAAGGGGACTGTTTCATACCCTCTGTTTTCCAGTCTTTTCTAGCTTCACCTCGCTGCCCAGCTCCACCCTTCCTTAGGATGGGAACCTGCAACCTCCCCTTTCTCTGGGGATTACACTGTTACAGTCTTACCCCAATATTTCTCCTCCAATACACCCTTGAGCCACACTCTTGACATGAGAGCAGTGGGGAGTCCTGGTTTGGGGGGGTTGGTTACAGGGTATCGGGGAGCTATGTTTTGGCCTGGGGCTATAATGAGGCATTCACAAAGAATTACATGCTTCTTCATACATCATATGTCTCATCAGCGTCTTAAGTCTACGCTCAGCCATGTGCCTTTTAGCATGTTAAGGAGACCTAGGTCACTTTTAGGTCCATTTTCTGCCATCTGTGTATTCAGTCATTGGGTTTTATCTGGTTGTGGAGAGCTTGCCAGAAAGAAGAAAGCCTCTACAGGGTGGAAGGTCTGTTTCTCACTGTGATTGGCTGGCCAGGACTTATTAGACTGGGGACTCAATAACAGAAAAGTTAGGGAGGCAAGGTATAGGTCCAAGGGGTCTTGTTACAATTCTAGCAAGTAAATCAAAGCTAGGAGGGTGTCCTGGGAACTTCTGATTTGTCGTTAATTGATCTGAAGCACAGATGATAACCAGGTATTTAATGGGCTCCTGAAGTCAAAAGAGGGTCCTGAGAATCTCCTACCTGTAACCCGTTGGTCGGAAGCCCCCTAACAGTGTGGGGTTTGTCTGGGACTTGTGGCCGTGTCTATGGTGGAGGTTGACCTTAAGAGACTGAGTTTTTAACTTGGGGAACCTGATGTTATCTCTGGGTAGACAGCATCAGATTCACTATGAATTCTTGGATTCCCAACTTAACACTGGTAAATTTCCTTTGTCCCATTCCTTGGTCACCAGTGGGTGTTAGAAGATTGGCTTGAACTTCCCCACTGCACCAGATAGTACTGTATGATATTTTTGTCATTGAAGTATTTCCTCTATTAGCCCGGTAATGTTTCCTGAATAATTCAAATCTTATATATTTGCTTCAAAGAGTATAACTAAGTCAAATAAGATCTAATACAGAATGTTTGGCATTCATAAATAAATTATAAGACTCTCTGCTTAAAAATAATAATTATCTGTTTTCCTTCGCTCTCTACTCCCCTGCACTTCTCCTTGGCCCTGGCCAATTGTACTGATTTTTTCCTGTGCCCATGCTGGGCTCTCCAACCTTTGGCCTTTGCTCTCTCTGGGACTCTTCCCTGAATGCCTTCCCTCTCCCTCTCCACAAGTCCAAATGACATTGAGGACCTGGCTTCCCTCTCCTTACAATGTACTTTCCTTGGGCTTTTTCACAGTTGGTTTTGGGTTGGCTATGTGTTTGTGCTGCATTAATTCAACTAGACTGGAAAGCTCCTTCAGGCACGGTTTGTTTTCCCAGTTCCGTATGCCCTGGGATACCCTCACAGAGACGTTCAGAAACAAGTGGATCATCAATGAACAAAGGGCTGGAAAATGAAGCAGATCACGAACAGTAGGCGCGATCAGAGGAGAGTCCTGATTCCTGAGGGTATGGTCAGGCAAGGCTTCTCAACAGGTTGGAAAGGAGGGAGAAAGACCTCAGAAGTGAGGTCAGAAAGGCAGGGTGAGGACAATGAAAATGCTAGAGTGACTACAACAGAGCTTCGCCAGTGGGGCAGAAAATGGCCATATTTGCAAACCAAAAGAAAAAGATTTGCTAGCCAGACCCAAAGGCAGGGGTTGGACTCAGTAGTCTATGGACAAAATGATTCAGAAATTCATGGTCAATGCCAAGGTTTACAATGAAAACCTTGGATGTATTCACTGTAAACCTGCGGATGGCTCCTTAAAGGTAAGGTCTTGATTGAAAATCAGTTATGATTTTCATGGCTGATGAGGCCCAGGGGTGCTGAGGGACCCTGAAGTTCTTGACTTCTCTGCAGGAAAGAATTCATGCGGGAGTAAATATAAGTGAGTTAGAACAGAGTTTCGTCGTAGATGTAGTGTGCTCAGAGGGATGCGGGCGGCTTCAGAATATCACCCTGGGTCTTCAGGCTGCTGATATAAACACGTGTTTATTTTGAGGAGCAGGGGCTCATAGATGGGATCCTGAGTGCATTTGGACCACTCTTGCTTAACAAAAGGGGCAGGAATTTACTGGTGGAGTAATAAGATTTGGCCAATTTGTTTAACAAAACCACCAGATCTAACCTCCAGTTACTTAGATAAGACAGAAGTTTTACAAGTAGTGGTGCCAGTGTGTGAGATAAATAGGGTCAGAATTAAACTGTAGGGTTTGGGTCACTGTTCTGAAGTTTGCACAGCTGTTTCTCAGAAATGCTGCTTGGGGGGAAGAGAGGGTTGCAGCGCTGTGTTAAATTCCTGTGCTGCCTAGGTGAGTGTGCTCACTTGTGCTTCTGGAGGAGGATGACCCCTTAGAAATGACCTGGTCTTATTTGGCAGAAGGAGAATTGAGACCAAGAGGAAGGAAGACAGGTGAAGACTTGACCGGGGGCCTTATTTTCTTCCCTCATTCAGCTATTCCCAAGAAGAGGGGACAATCCAACCCACAGTCCTGGCTATGAGGTGTTACGTATGTTTCAGCCCCAAGGGCTGCATATCTAGAGTGTGTGGAGCCACCTGCATTGGAGAATCAGAAGCATGAGCGCTAAGTTAGACTCTTCATGTAAAAGAGGTTGAGAGGAGAGAGGCAGGAGCAGGGCAGAAGCCATTCATTAGCGCTCATTGGTCTGAGGGGACTGTAAGTCAAGCAGCTCTCTGGACTCCAGGGACTGAGATGAGAAAGACTCATTCACTCATCAAACAAATCATCGCTGAGGACTTGTGTCAAGATGCCAGGTCCTAGACAGCCGGGATGGAGCTGGCGGAGGGCAGGTAAATGAACCTTTGAACACAGGGTGGGGAGGGGCCTTCCCACCGGGCTGTGCAGCCTGCCCAAGGGACAGAGGGAGGGAAAGAGCAGTACAGATGGAGAGAAATCTCCTGTTCTGGGGCTGGGAGAGATTCTGTGTCAGGAGGAAGGGTGAGGGGAAGCTGGAGAGGCATAGCCTGATACCCCCAGGAATTAGAGCTACATGGACCTAGGGAGCTACTGACACCTTCAGAGAGGGAAAGCCCAGCTTCAGATTCCAGTTTGGAGCAGTGTGGCAAGTGGAATGGAAATGGGGAGAGAAGCAAAGATGAAGGAGGATGGGATGAGTCTGGGATAGGTGACTGGCTAACAAGGGAGAAAGAGGGTGTGGGCAGCATGACAGCAACACGTGGTCCTGAAATGGGAGGCAACACAGGGTGTGAGGGAACAGAGGGCTGTGCACATGTCCAGCAGGGGGACTGGTGGGTCAGCTGAGTGGACATGTGCTGGGGCATAGTCAGCACATTAATCTGATATTGGGGCCCCTTGGGGACTTATAACCCACATGGGTTCCCAGGCCCTTTAGATACAGGGAATAAAGGGCCCTAAAACTGGCCAAGGAAGGTATCCAAATAGTTTACCTGTTTGAGTTCTTCACCTGCACACACAATGGCAAGACCACTCAGTTTCAGACAGCATCAATAATGGGATTTATTTAACAAACCAGGGAAAACAGAGTCACTGAGACCATAAATGGCCGGTGATCTCACTCAAAGCGGTGTCCAGTGTTTTAAAGTCTTAAACAAAAGATGTCTAAGATGGCATCTTCCCACCACTGAAGAACTGGAACCCTTATTTCAAACAGAAGAGCCAAGAGGGTGTCTTCCCTCCACTGTGGATCAGGAGCACATGACAGCCAGACTATAGACCTGGAGCCAACTCAAGGAAAGAACAGGAGACTCAACAGGAGACGCTCACCAGAGCTGTCGAGATGGCCCAGCACAGCACCAGACAAGCAACACTCAAAACAGCAGCTGCAGCATCCGAAGGACCCGACAAACGGCCACACTCACGCAGCTCAGGAGGCGCCCGGCTCCGGGTCTTGGCCTTCCCTCCCAGGCTGTAACAGCAGCAAAGCTGGGAACAGTTTCAGTTGCTTGGCTACTGCAAAACCTCCAAACTTTTCTCCTCTGAGATTGGCTGCTGGAAGCCTCTGCATGTCCTCAGGAGGCCAACAACAGCTTTCCAAAAGATTTGCATGATAAGGACAACATTGGCTGACCCCAGAATCTTGAATCCTGGAAATCATTGAATCCTCGAAACCACTGAATCTGGGAGACTGCTTCTGCAGTCCCTTATATTTCCTATCAGAGTCTCCACCCTCCACTAATACTTTGTCTATATTTTCCCCTGGGGCTATTCATGCTCACCTGTGGCTCCCTCCAGGGGGCGCCGCCTGTAACAGCCTTTGGCTTCAGTCTCTGTTTCTACTTTGAGGATGAATTGTGGACATGGGGCCCCATGATATGTACACCGTAGTTTGATACTCCTAGCCCTGGTTTGTTGTGTTCGGCCCCTAAGACTAGACTCAGGTTGATTTGCTAAAAGGACTCAGGAAGGCAATTACAGATTGAAACCAGCAAAGGGAAAAGGAGGAGGACAAAATCCAAGAGACCCTAAAGGCCTTTTTAAGTATCCTCACCCAAGTGAGTTGCATGAGCAACTGTTACTCTCCCTGCATTGATGCCTGACAACGCATGCTTAATGTTGGCCGTGGAGAAGTTCACCAAAGCTTGGGTGTCTAGGTTTCGGGGTTTAGGGTGGCAGGCAGTCATGTAGGCACGTAACTCCTGGGTGACTGACTTTGGCTTCTCAGTCTCCAGCCCCGGGGGAAAAATCAAACTCGTCCCACCAGGGCAGGGCCTGGAGCACACACAACACTCTTAACAGGCAGGGCATTCCAAGGTCTCAGAGTGACTCCCGGGAGATGGGCCAGGGCCAGATTTTTCTTTGGAATGTGTAGGATTGTGCCCCCTGGGGTGTCAGGGCTCTGGGTCAGGATGCCCTAGGGACCTCAGAATACTCTGTGTCTGGACTTCATCCGACTAATTATTCAATTCTCTGAGAGGCAACCAAGGTTGAGAGCCAATGCCACAAAGTAATGGGTACCTAAGGAAGGAAGAGTTCAACCCAGAGGGTGTGGGAAGAGAGCAGGAGGAGACGATGCAGACCACAGGAGGACGGCAAACGAAGCAGAAGCAGCCGGAGAGATGGCAAGAATCCCTTCCAATAGCTGGACACCAGGCCATAGAGTCACACTGTGATATCTGAGAAGGATCAGGTGGGGGAGAGGGGAGGGTTAAGGAGAGGTAGAGGGTGTTGGGAACCCTTCTGCGGTTCTATGGTCATGACAGAATTTCTAGGCTGGATTTCTACTGTTGGTGGTCTAAGTGTTGGAGGATAAGGATAGAAAAGTTGGAAAGGAGGGGCCAAAAGACCTGAAACCTGGCTCACATATGCCAATGCCTGGAGCTGGAGGTGGGGTTCGAAGTGATTAGCATAGTCGTTAAACCAGTTATAGGAACCAAAGGTCCAAGCAGTACCGTCCAAGCAGTGTGAGATGCTGTTAGCTTCCTAGGGTGCAGACCAGAGGTAAAGATGTAGAGATGGAGGGCCACTGTAGAATCCCTGTTCCCTTTCAAATTCTACAGTTACCAAAATCAACAGCAAAACAAACTATTCCATGAAGGAATGAGCCCCTCCCAAAGAGAAGACTCTTATCATGGCAATCTGCACTGGCACAGGGCAGCAGTCTTTCTGCCCATCTGTAACCATACAGGTGTTTCTTTTTTGCCAATTCTCTCCTTCTGTAGGGCAGCAGCCCTCCTGCCTGCCCGTGACCATGCAGGCAGTTTCTCTCAGAAACCTGTCCTTTCCGGGGCAGCTCTTTCTGCCCACTTGCCTGTATGCAAGTGTCCTTTATTTTTCTCTCCCTTTTATAATAAACCTGCCCTTTTGGATATAACTAACGTCTCTATGTCTCTGTGTCATGGGGAAACTCACTGGTGCCGCTGAAAGGGGAGCTCTGGTGAAACTTCCCAGAGCAAACCCAAGGACCCCACTCTCTGAACCTAACAACTCCTTAAATGACTTCATAATCACTGGAGATATTACATTGCTTCTCTGTAGGGGGAAACTTAAAATAAAACAAATTATATAATGTACTGTGCTATATATGCTGAAAACAAAATGACTTCTCTCTAAATTTCTTTATTGTGAAAATCTGAATAAATAACACTGGTCAACAAATTTTTACAAAAGTCATGTTACTAACTTAAAATTAGTAATTTCCTATCAGTTTGTATATGCTCAACATGAATATGACAGTCAAATTCTATTTTTGGCTCTAGTTTTCTGTTGTAATCTGCAATAAACTGATGCTTACATCACAAAATGCATGCCAATAGTAATAGGCCTATCTATTAGGTTTAATACCTGCAAAAAATCAAGTCATAGACTACTTCTTAGATTTCTTCGCTTGTCTCTTGTACAGCTGTACAGGAATAGAATAGATGGAAGACGGTTACCATTGTGCAAAAGCACAGCCTTAAGACTCAGTTTCGAAGAGTCTAGAAATAGTCTCCATTCTTGTGGGTCATGAGTGATTTCTAAGGCATTCATAAGACCCTCAATATCAGAACAGAATATCAGAGTCCTTTCCTTTCTGAAGAAAGGCTCTAACTGCTGGTGGTGCTTTCGATAGAAAGTAATTGTGACGTCTTCTAGAAGATTCCACTGTTGGAGTCTTGATCCTTGCAATTCTGCCTTGTTCTTGGAAAAGTCCAAATCATGAACCAGGTCATTGAGTTCTTCCTGTGTTGGTCTGTGTGAGGTTGATGATGCACCACAGTGAAAATCTGGATCACTGCATGCTGATGGAACAGGAGAAGAACAGGTCAGCTCACTCTTGTCCTCATCAGATAAATCAAGAGAATATTCTGCTGGAGGTTCTGGAATAGGAAGTCCCTCACCATGTGGAAGTGGTCTCAATGCAGATGGAATGTTTGGGTAGACTATTCTCAACTTCTTTTGCTTTGTTATTCCACCGGAAAGAGGAGGAACCAAGCAGAAGGAACAGTCTTTTACGTGGTTGCTTGGCGCTCTCCACACCATGGAGAATGCAAACGGCATTGATGGTCTTTTGCCATTTAACCACTGTGAAAGCTGCCTTGTCCATGTAGCACAGCATCTACGCGGAGCCCAGGGCTTGTCTTGGTCACCAACCTTACATCCGAAGTCAAGATGATAAACCTTCTTCACTTGAGAAGTGATACTTTGCTTCTGGTTGACAAATGTCACTTCCCCACAAATAGAGCAGAAACGGTCCACACTATTAACGCACTTTCAAGGCATTACTGTTCTGTATTGTGCCAAAATGGATAAAATAATAACAGTTCTATGGAACAGTAGCTTCAGCCATCTCGCACAAAGTCTGAACTATTTTCAATGCTCAACCTTTCCGAGAGGGCTTTATGTAGTGCACTGCTGATGTCAGCTTACTTCAGCAGCCGCCTGGCAGTAGTATTGCATTGCATCAGAAAATGATGCAGTCAGCTCTGGATGATGTGTGCATGATGGTATTATGCAATGAGATGCAATATTACATCATTCTAGGCTGATATAGGATGTTGCAGTCCTATTGCATAAATTTACACGGTGAAACATATAAAATGAATTATATGAAATATCTTCAAAACCAGAGCTAATGAAAAAATTTCAGGGTTATATTCATGTTCAGCACACCAAGATACTACAGATTAGGGACTTTTTAAGTCAGTAATGATATCACTGTTGATCAGTGTAATTGGAAGCTAATCCTCATTGGCCCTCTTTTGAAGGGTGTGCTGGGTTTATAGTTATCCCAAGCCTGCAGCGGTTCATCCATTTATTGGGTTACCCAGCCCCATGATGCCCATACACACCAGGGTCAGGGAAGGGCAGCTGGAGCCTTTACTCTTCCTCCTGGGCCCCTCCCTTCCCCACCTCTAGGGCTCAGCAGATTTCTGCGTGAAGGAGAAGGGCTTTCATGTATTATTCATGCCCCTGCCGGGTTCACCCTGGGCTGTTCCCAACCTGTGTCTCACCAGGGTCTGCAGGTCAGCTGAGCACAGGGGAAATTCGGGTGGACAGAGATTTCTGGGCTGGACCGAAAGTAGGGAGAGGGGAAGACCCCCATTAACATCAGCCCTGCTGCACAGGCCCCAGGAACCCAGAAGCTTGAGGATTTTGTGCTGGCATGACCTGGCTGCTTGTCTGTGCAGTGACTTCAGATCTTCAGCGAGATAGGATCAGAGTGTGCATGCTGGGGCGGCAAGAGGCTCTTTAGTGACCCCAAGGCAGGTGCTACAGGTAGGGATTTGGTTCTACGTTGGCTTTGGAGCCCTAACCATGTGGCAGCGCAGGCCCCACCCCATGTGTCCCACATGGTATCATTGCCATGATGTGAGTGGCCTGGGTCCCTTGGCTTGGCACTGCTCTAGCTTTAGTTACATCTGTCCTCCTTTTGGAATCCTAGAGTTTCAGCTCTTTGAGACACCAGGCCCAGGCCTCTGGTGCTCCTTTCAGGCAATGTCAGAGACAGGACCGGAGGCCCAGTCTCTGCAGAGTCCTTCAGCTTCTCTTCCTCCTTGGAGGGCGGCTGCTGGATGCTTCTTTTCTTCTTTCTTCCTTGGAGGCCAGGAAATGACTTATTTCCCTCCTTTCTTCTCTGTTCAGAGTCTGGAACCATCATCTCTCTCCTGTTCTTCTCTTCAGAGGCCTCTCTCAGCTCTCGCCAATCCTAGCTTATATCCTCTCTCAGGGTACCATCCCTAAGTCTGATTGGACCATTTTTCGATCCTGTGGTTGATTGGACCATTTCCCAATCAAGTACTAGGACCTGATGGTTCCATTCCACGATTCAGGTGGTACATAAAATGTCTCTGAGGAACAACTGCCGTAACTGACATGGTGGAGCAGCAGGGTGAGAGACACCACTGCTCCTGCCGGCAGCTGGGTTCCAGTCAAAGGTAGCCATATCTACTACCGTGGGCAAGCAGCACACCAAGGAACTTTCTGCTCCGCCAAGCAGCAGAATTCAAACAGTAGACTTAGCAACTTCCTGCTTCAATAGGAGAGAGTGACAATGAGGGGAACCCCTCCAGGCCTAGGAGGAGCGCTTTGGGGGCCCGTCCTGGCTCCATGCTCAGTGGAAGAAGAGAATAAAGGCATGAGCCATCCTAGGCCTAAACGAATCATCATAAGATTGAATTGCTGGCGCCCAATTTATTTGCTAAATCTCCTTTTGGAAGGAGTGCAAATAACTTGGGTTTAAGAAATTATTTAACCATGGAGACATTGGAAGAGAGAAATAAATGTCAATGCCTAGTTCAAATCACTCCTCTCAAAAAAAAAAAAAGTTTCCGATTTCCTGGAAGTTGGTGTTATAGGAGGCATATCCTGAACCTTCACCCAGAATCTTCCCCCAAAGGGCTACCCTCCTCCCCTGCCCTCCTTCCACTGCCCAACACCCTAAGAGATAAAGTGCCTAGTCCCCCAGAAGGGGAAACAGTTCCAATCTCTGTCAAACCCTATAAACTGGTTCTTTCGTTTGGCATAAACAAAGAATGGGGTCACCCCAACTCCATTCAAAAGCTGTGGCCCCACAGGCCTCCCTGGTGTCGCAACCGGTTGAGCACAGAGCTGTGGAGCTGTCGGTGGCTGCGATGCCGGTTCGATGCCTGGCCGGGGAGATTCCTACATGGCACAGCAGACTTCTCCTGCCTCGCCCACTGCCCCCCTCAGCATTGTATTTCGGTCAATCTGCCTGTTCTGCTCCCCACTTCGTCTCTGGTGAACCCTCTCACCACCCCATACCTCTAGTCTGCACCCGAGCTTGCATGCCAAAATAAATAAATCTTTAAAAAAAAAAAAAGCTGTGGTCCTTATGAGTCATGGGGTAACATTAAGGAGGCTTAAACTAGTGACTCGAAGGACCTCAGGAGATTTTAATATCATTTCTAGGAAGTGACTCTCAACTGGAGCTGAAGTGGACATTTCAGCTACACTTCACAGTCCTGATTGTGACTCTCCCCTCTGCCACCACTGTGACACCAGGGGCTTTATTAGAGGCCTCGGCCTGATATCATAGTCTTCAGCCCACATGCATTCAGGGATGTCTCTCCTGAAAGCCCCCTGCCCTCCACTGGCCTCTACTTGTGAGCTTGTTGGGTGCTGTGACCTTCACCTTGACATCTGAGTGCCAGATCCCTCCCATATCAACAGGTCAGATGAATACAAAAGTTTACATAAATCCTACAAATCAACAAGGTTTGGAAAAGAGAAAGCCCTCCACCCAGAGGTAGATGACTAGCTTGTGGTTCAGATTAATTAAGGAAATACAGGCTAACAAAGGACTCAGCTATGGCCTGATCGAGGAGAAGTATGGGAAAGAAGTGGCTACTCCAGCAGCTTTGGCCTTGGATCCTGACAGGGAAGCACAGAGCACTTCTGCTATCCCAGTTCTAATGGAAACCACCTGTGGTAGACTGTTCCATTGTGGCCCCTGCAATCACTTCTCCTAGTCACTGTTCACCCTGCATTCTGCACTTGGTCATGTGGCTTTAACTGATGGCACATTAGCAAGTGTGATGAAGAAGAGGCTACACCATGGCCAGTTTGAGGAAGCCCAGGTCATCTTGTTGGGGAACAAGAGAAGTCATAGGAAGAGCCCTTCAAGGGTGAGATGCTCCATGAGAAAGAGGTCAGAGAGAGGATAGGGACTGAGACCTTCCAGACAAGCTCCCATGTAAATGCAATTGGGGGTGGACCCTGCCAATGCCACATGGAGTAGAAGAGCCAGTCAACCAACAGAATAGAAAGAACAATTCACTGTTTTAGCCTCAAAGTTTTGGGATGATTTCTTATGCAGCAATAAATAACCTTAGAGTTTTATAAAAACAAGATGGTGAGTTCTCCAGTCCCTGGGTTATTCAACCACAGCCCTGCTAGGGAAAACAGTGGAGATAATTTTTTGCATTGAGTAGGGGGCTATACTAAGATTACAGAAATCAACCTCCAAAAGCTTATCTAAGTCATACATGACTTCAAACATTCTGTCCCATCATGTTGAGTAACTAGGAAATTCTGTCAGTATGTTAACTAGGTAATGAAATATAAGGTCAAGGTCCCAACTCAGACTGTGAAGATTAAAATCTTGGCTCTAGTGTGTAGTAGCTATGTGACCTTAGAAAGTTATGAACCACTGTGAGCTTCCATTATTTCAACTGTGAAATGAGATAACGGTGTCTAATCTACACAGGGTTCTGTCAAGATTGGATAAAGTCATGCACATAAAGACATAAAACTGGGCATAGAAGTTAGCTTTTATTGCCCCAAATGTTGACCCTATTATCTCCTGGTGGCTCCTCCAGAGCAGGGCTCCAAAGCCACAAGCCCATGTTGCTGGCTCACTTAGTATGGTGTCAGGAACCAGGAGGCTGCCCAGGCTCTGTCAGCACTAAGACTATGTGCTTCTGCTTCCCTCCTTCCTTTCCTTCCTATCACAGCACCACTCAGCTCTCACTTGACACAGCTCTCGTTGTGACTAATTAACTTTCATTTTCCCACTTCTAAAGTATGAGCCCAAGGACACGAAGAGGTGTTGGGTCACAGTGGCAATTAGAGATATAGGACTAATCCAGGAACGCTTCCCACTGACTCTTATGAAAAGTCACCCGGAGCCAAAACCTATACGGTTCCAGAATAAAGATCTGGAGGCCTTGAGGGGCCTCCCTGGAGGTGCAGAGGTTAAAGTCTCAGAGCTATCAAACTATCGCTAGCCACTGTGGCCTGAGTTCAATCCCCAGCCAGGGACCTAACCCACATATCTCACAGCAGACCTATCCTGTCTCGCCGGCTGTTTCCCTCAGCAGTGTATTTCAGTAGATCTGTCCGTTCTGCTCCCCGCTTTGTCTCTGGTGAATCCTCTCATCCCTGCACCTCTGGCCTACACCCCAGTTCTTATATGCATAAATAAATAAAAATAAATCTTTATAAAAATATATTTTTTAAAAATCAGGAGTTCTTAAAGAGCCAACTAGAGCAGGAGGAAAGAGACATGGGTGGGTTGGGACAAACTGCCTTCATTTAATCTACAACAGCCATTTCAGTGAACCCTGGCCAGGCATTGACTCCCTCAGAGGTAAGTAAGACACAGTCTCCAGATAACTCTCAAACTTGGGAGGGCAGGAATATCACCACATGGCCTTTGAGGTTCCTTCTAGGTTTTGGGCTCCCCTGTTCTAAACCTTAACATTTGGTTCTGAAAGAACCAGAATATGGGATGAACTAGCCCAAGTTTACATATGTAGAGTATAGCTCAAGATTCCCCCATCTTCCCAGCCCATCCTTCCTGCAAGAAGTCACTAGAGTTTTTGGTTATACCCCAAGGCACCATGGGGGATATTTCAATGTGAACATTTCAGAATCACAACCTTGACAATGTTCTGCATTTGGACATGGCACTCAAGGAAGGGCACTCTGCCTGCAGGGACCTCCCTTCCCAGGGTGGACTCGCCTGGGTCAGCTAAACCTGATCACCTCCCTTCCATTTCTATATTGGGTCAGCGCTGTCCTGGTGCCTCGTCTTCTGCTCCGCGTGCCAGCTGAGGTCCATTATGGGGTCCATATTAAGTAAGAGCAGTGAGTCTCAACCAGGGGACATTTGGTCATGTCTGGATATTTGAGGGAGGGTGCTACTGACCTCTAGTGGGTGGCAGCCAGGAATGCTGCCAAACAACCTGCAATGCACAGGACAGGCCCCCAAGGAAGGACTATCTAGTACACTGTGTCAATAGCCTTTATTGGAAAATCCTGGCATAAGGAAAGCCCATGAGGCATCCCCCAGAAAATAGGGCCCTTGAATTTCAACCCTTCTAAGAATGTGGGGTCCTCACATTGTTCTCCATCTATCATGGAGTCAGCAGAGGGGAGAGAGAGTAGCTGGACCACGGTAGGATCCAGGCAACTCAGAATCTTCTAGTCAATTATGGTTCTCCAAATAGTACAGTCTTCCCCAGCAGTGTGGCGAGAATGGGCGGGCTTCCCTCTACCTTCTAGTCTGGGGACTTTAACGCTCACTTAAAAATCTTAGAGGACATCCAGTGTGGCACTCTCCATACTGAAAAAGATGTTTAAAAAACAAGCTAATCATCCATTAATAGGGACCAGGTAAATATATTTGATTCATTCATGGAGTGGAATCATATATAGTCCTTAAAAAGAATGAGGCAACCCTAAATGTAATCGTGTGAAGCAATCTCCAAGATTATTGTTAATAATACCAACAAAATGCAGGAATAATGTGCCCAGTTGATGAGTGCATGAATGAGAATCTACCTACAAATATTATAGAAATGTATGTACTGAGCACACATGGACTCAGAGAAGATGAGGGAGAGTTCGGTGCCAGTGCTGCCCCTTGGGAGACGACCTAGGGCCAGGAGGGGCAGCAGTAGAAGAGAATCTTCACTCCATGTCCTTTTGCAGCTTTTGAATTTTATACCGTATACATGTATTATCTGTTCACAAACAGAGTGGCTCCAATGCAATATTATTTAGCCTCAAAAAGGAATGAAATTCTGGTACATGGATGAAGCTTGACTGACACTATGCTAAGTGAAATAAGCCAGACCCTCCCAGGGCAGATGTTATATTCCACTTACATGACGTGCCCAGAATAGGAAAACTCAGGAAGAAAGGAAGCAGAACAGTGATGCCAGGGCCTGAGGGAAGCAGGCCTGCGGACATCGTGTTCAATGGTGCAGAGTTTCAGTTTGGGAGGCTTCCAGGTTCTGGGGACTGATGGCAGTGACGTCTGCACGACATTGCAAATGTACTAAATGCTACAGAACCGTGCACTTAAAAATGGTTACGATGGCAAATATTATATTATGTACTCTTTACCACAGTAAAAGAAATCCAGATACATGACATAATATGTTTTAGGTTATCTAAGTCACAATTTCATTGTCTAATGATGATAGTCAGTTTATGAGTCTTTGTAGGAAGTCCCTCAAGATGAGAGCAGCAGTTACTAATGAGACATAAGTAAATGATGCAGTTGTGTTCCAGAAAAACACAGGTAACAATGGGATTGGCCCACTGACTGTGTTTTGCCAACCTCCGCGGTATAACTGTTAGTCTCTCAATTGTACCTACCTCTTAGGGCTGCTATGGAATGAAATGGGGTACTGTGTCAAGTACTTCGCCACTGCCTTACACAATGAGCAGCCACGAAAAGCCATTATTGTTGATGTGGCTACTGAGGTAGGTGCCTCGAGGCAGAAGGTACATTTATTCAGCACCTACTGTGCACACAGTAGTGCCAAGCCTTAAAGGGAACAGACATCATTTTGCTTTGTTTTAAAGTTATTAATGAAAATGCCTCACGTTGGCACAGAGCTCTGTGCATTAGGTCCATTATCTTATTTCATTCTCGTGATTACTCTCTGGGGTAAATTTTCCAGATCCGAAGCCAGTCCAGCAGTTCACTCTGCAGGGGAGGGCAGAGAGATAGGTTTGAATCCTCAGTCACCTTCTTCTAAAATGTGCTCTCCACCAGGGGTCAGGCTGCCCACACTTTCTCCCATCCACATGCCCGCCCAGAGAGCAGCGGGCCTGTCCCGGTGTGCTGTTAGAGGGCTGATGCGAAGGCCGGAGAGGCACTGCGGGAGGTTAGCGGTTGGGAGCCAGAAACCACATGCCGTGCAATGGGCAGGGCACCCCTGCAGAATGAAGGATTACTGGTCCCTTATGGGGGAACACTGGTCCCCCTCATGCTGCCACATCAGATTGGGAGGTGCGGTCACCAGGAGCATAGAGCTCAGCACAGGGAAAGATGGTGGGCAGCAAGGTAGCTGGAGAGGGTCTGCTGACCTCTGGGAGGGGAAGGGACTGGCAGAGCAAGTAATTAAATTTGACATTTCATGGATTATTTTCATTTCACCTTCCATTTGCTTGAAAGAAACAGTGTAGTGGAGTAAGAGGAAACAGTATGGTGGAGTAAGAGAACTTGCTTGTCAGGGGCTGGAAGCATTAGTGTGACCACCACAGACCCTCAGCTGGGCCAGCTGATTTTCCCTGTCTGTTCTCTGACAGCCTCAGCATGAAATGAAGACATGACAGGTGTCCATCCCCTTGCAGGCCGACAGAGAGGACCGGATTAATGACACAGAGCAAGTACATCGCCCTGGACAAAGGGAAAGCCTTTTATTAAGTGAATCATAAATAACTGTCAATGGAGCAAAGCTTTTCGCTTTTAAATCTTGAATTTGGCCTCCAAACACCATGTGGAGGTTTACGCATAGGTTCCTGCCCCCAGCTATCCCTCTTGTCCAATAAATAGAGATTTAGCTTTGAATGAATCTCCAGCAAAATGGGCCAGCATGAAAAAATGAGCCCAGAAAGGAGCGCCTGCACGCTTGCTCAGAGCTGGGAGAAACTGTCTACACTCAGCCAGATGTTGAGCCAGAGGAGGACAGCAGCTTGACAGGGTCACAGACCAGTCAGCCCTCACAAGCATTTTTTTCTCTTGGGAGGGGTGGGGTTAATAGTTCCTGTGGCCAAAATGGCAAGTTGAAATTAATCTACATGAATGTGGAGGCTGCTTTGTGAGCAAAAATGAGGAGGCTCACCATGGCGTGACCAGGGCGTTTTATCTATAATGCTCTGATTTCTAGTTTTCTGCCCAGCTGGGCATCCTGCATGGTGAGGTACAACTGCTGGGGTTCCTGCTCTGCAATTCTACACTGCCCCCCCCCCCAGCTCTCCCCTTACCCTCTGCAAAGGGCCGGGTAGTGGCTGTATCTCAGGACCTCTCCTGATGTCTACTTTCCCTTTGTCAACCCAGCCAAGAACTTTGATCCCTTCTCTAGTTCTGAAACCAAAACCCAAAAGCAGTCTCCAGATGATTCTAAAACAAGAAGAATTCAAGGACGCTTCTCCCATGCCAGCACAGCAGTCCAACTTGTTGGGCAGAAAAGAGGATTTGGAGTCAAGCTTCCAAATTGTAACCCCAAGTCCATTGTTTACTAATGGGGTGACCTCAGGAAGTCACTTTATCACTTCAGTATTTTCACCTGTAAAATGGGACTGCCAATCATCACATTAAAGTGTTGCTATTGATGACTAAATGGGTCACGTAAATGGCAGGCACATATTTCCTGCTTATTTTTGTTGGAACTTGCCCACAGCTTGGTTTAAATAGAAGAAATATGTAAGTTGGCAAAGTGACATCGTCTGAAAATTGACCGGCTTCCGGCAGATTTTGGTCAGAACGGGTATTCTGCCTCTTTGCATTTCCTAAGCTCTACTTCTGTGCTCTGTAATTATTTCCTTTTCTCTCCAGCTTCCTTGAGAATTACAAAATGACTTCATGGTTCTGGGTTTCATCTCCACAGTCTGCAGCATCCAGAAGAGAAAACTCCCTTTTCTTTCACTGACCAGTGGCAAAAGTCCTGGTTTCATCCTGACTAGAACACTTATGGTCAACTACATGCTCAGAAGCCATTGCTGCTGCAGAGAGGTAAGTCATGCCTGGACTGGCTTAGGCCTATGTTGCCTTAGAGCCTAGTAGTTCCTTGTGGCAGTCCAAAGTCTGGCCTCCATCAAGACACAAGGAGATGCTGTTGTAAGAGCTTGGTGAATGGAGGCTGATTGTTGGATAAGGATTATAAAATCTAAGGAGAGAGTATATGAGTGGTTTGAACATTTAACCATTCTCTCAATCAGTTGCCTACTTAGTGGTAATTCCCCAGATACTCTCTACAAGGAAATATCAAATCGAAAAGATTAACCTTTACCTTTCCCCAGAAAACAGATTGCTTCTTCAAGGTCACCACTGAAAGCGCCTCCCAGGCCTCCTGAGCAGTGTGAAGGCTGCCCACGTCAGGATTCCTGACAGCCACTGTACTTTGTCCTAGACCATTCCCTCCCCCCACCTGCCATGGCCATTGCTTATAAGACCAGTTGATTCTATCATCACCACGTTCCTGATTCTTGCCTCTTTCCCTCCCCACCTCCTTGCACCTGAATTGGTCATTCTGGTTCCAGACTCACCTCCTCCAATCTTCTTTCCCTAGTGTCACCAGATCTCTGTTTCTAGCATGTAGATCATATCCAGCTACTTACCTCCTTAAAAAATTTCAATAGTTCCCCATTGCCCACCCAAGAATAAAGTCCATGTTTACTGCCCACCCAAGTCTCAGGACTTGTCTTTCTGCTCTCATTTACAGAGCCTGAAGAGCCCCATTCTCAGTGCAGTATCAGTCTGGCCCTGCTCTGGACATTCTACCTGCCTTCCCCCATTCTCTTCCTCCTAAAGTCCCATTCCTTTTCCAGGCTCAGTTTCAACACTGACTCTAGCAGTTCCCTCCTGATGAGGAAAAGAGAGTTGTAATTGTTTCTTCCTTCCCGCTACTATCCTTTCTTTGTCTCTATGTCCAAATGTTTTTCCTGTTGCCTTGGGCAGTGAAGAAGAAAGTGGCCAGCCAACACACTTTATGTTTGTTCCCAGCACTGGTTGGGTGAATTTAGACTCAGGATCTCATTTTGGAGTGCAGATCTCTGTTCTGCACATTTGGGAGAGGTGGCTTTGTCCTCATTTTACAGTCAGGAATCTGTAGCTACAAAAAAAGTTATTTGTCCAGGCCAGTGACCTAGTAACTTCCATCCTCCCTCTTCTAACCTGAGTCCAATGCAGCTTCTCTTCCACTCCCTTTGATAACTGGATCCCTAGGCCCCCAGAAGCCATGGATCAAGGCAACTTGTTGGGGCTGAGGCATGCCAGGTTGAGCACACCACCTGCGGAAGTTCCCCCTTCCCCAGCTGCAGCAAGGCTGACTTCAGCCATGTCCCCTGGAGCCAACAGGATGATAAGCCTGCCCTGACATGAGTGCAGGCAGGGCGGGGCTTTTTTCCCTTTTATATGTGACTCTAGGATTCTAAAGTGGACCAGTGAGGTTCAAGCAGTTCATTAATTTTTCAGATTGAACAATGAAAAATGAGCTGATTGGTGCTAAATGGTCCAATCAGATGGTTAGGACTGAAAATGATCCAATGGTAGGAGACTCTAAAGGGGATATAAGTCAGCTTGAGGCAGTGTGCAGTCAGTCTCCAAAGAAAGAAGGATTTATTGGACCACCTTTGAGAAAGAAGTCGGCAAATATCCTTCAAAAAGGAACAATTCATCAGATCACTTTTGAAGAAGGATTTTGCTCCCAGCCTCCAAAAAAAGAGTTGTATAGAGCAGTTGACCGCTATGGGATTTACCAGAGTTTTGTAGACCTTCATAAACCTTCATAGACTTCTAGATCTCCATGCCTCCATAGACTTTCATAGAGACTTGGCCACTGCACCTGCCTCTGGCGCTGCCTCTGACATCACCTGCAAGGAGCACCTGGCTCCTCCCAATGTCTCAAAGAGTTGACCACAGCCTCTGGTTCTCTGGCACCACCTCCTGGTGCTATTGAGTCTGTCCCTGTCTGGTCCAGCATCCGGCCCAATCTTCAGACCGCTTCTGTGGGCTGTTGCTGTGTCACCTCATCTTCCACGAGCAGCCTTTATTTGGGACTTCTGGACACTGCGAAAACTATCTGGAGTGAGACAGCTGGGCACTTGTGGCCTCAAAAATCCTTCCTTTTCCCCAATCTCCTGTTTGTTATATAAACCCTATTGGTTATGGACCCATAGCCTGAGTGAAATTGAGTGTCTTGCAATTAGTCATGTGGGTGAGAACCCCCTGACAGTGACCTGTCCCCCACCTTGGCACAGTCCTTTAGTACTGTTTAGCACTGTTTTAAGTACATTTTTGGACTGTTTTGGAGTGCTCTTGTACTGTTTCACCTTTGCAAGTCAGCTTTGGAGTCCAAGAACCCTCTGGAAACACATTTGTTCCTTGTTGTCTTTAAAGGGCCCTTGAGTCCAAAGTCAGCCAGCAAAGCACAGGCCTGTGATCACTAATTCAGTTTCCTCCCTCCCCAGGCCTGCCCCCCACCCCCCACCATGCCCACGGTGAGTCAGGGAGCAAGCAGGCCTGCATAATTTCCTGAATGTCACTAAACACATCTGTCACTCCCGGAGCTTCTCAAAGGCCATCCAGAGTGCACCCAACAAGGCTCTAAACCACCTGCAGGGAACCCTGCTGTGAAATCCATTTCTGCTTTTGCTCAATTGGCTTTAAAGCAGCAAAGTGATCAGATTGGGGGCTATGCATGTGTGAGGGAGTGAGTGAGTATGCGTGTTAGGCCCCTGGGGAATGGGAAGTACACCAGCAGGACATACTCTGAGGTGTCTCATCTCCCTCCCCGCTGGGAATGCCCTACAGGAACTTCCCTCTTTCAAAGGCCTTTCCTTCCTTCCCACCCCCACCCCACCTCTTTCCTTGCTGCCACTCCATGGTGGTGAGGCAGAGCAATGCTTAGTTAAATATTTCTATTTGGACAGGTAACTGTGACAGATGCAAGTCTGTAGATATTAACTCATGTTTTTCTCTCCTCCATGTCCTTTCCCTCATCCAGTTTTAGTCACTCTGGTTCTCATGCCCATGGATATGGCAGATGAAGGGAAGGAGAGGGGGGAGAGGAAGGGAAAGAGAGTGAGAGGATCCCCACACTCTTGGCCTTCATTTCCTGCCTCCACCTTCGAGAGAGGGAACAGCTCCCTGAATGTCTGGGAATTCTGGGTCTGCTGCAGAACAGAAAAGATGTCTCAGGGGCAACCTGGGTGGAAGAATGACCGAGAACAAGATGTTTCCCTGCACCCAAACCTCCAACTTTGCATAAGACCACATAGCAAGAAGCAATTGACTGCCCAGGGAGGGGGCTACTGAGTTCCAGAAATTCAAATGTTACATTTAAGAAGCTAAAAGCCTGTGATGTCTCTTGTGCTTCTGAGTTCTGGACTGGGATTTAAAGTCCTATCTAGGGGGCACCTATATTAGCTGGGAGACACTGTCATTGAGGCCACTGGCAAAGAGGTTTTTGGATAATCGCAGGGAGGAATTGGCCCAGGAAGCAGTCTGACTGATTTTACTCTTGCATGAACTATTCCAATCACAAGTTTGACTAGTTTATCCAGGTGGGAATGGTGAGTCACTGATATTTAATATGTCATTTTTTTTGGTGGGGGCAGGGCTTCCCTTTCTTTCTAAGCTTCTTTGACCCAAAGTTATGCTGAAGCTATTTGTGTGGAGGAAGGCAATGCTGGGGGTTCATCTCTTCCGTTCTAAAGAATGTACTGTGGAGAAGAGAAGCAAAGGCAGATCCCCATTATTTAAATCTTTTTTATCCACTCCTTGGTCATGAGTGGGGGGTGAAAAGGCTTTACCCACAAGAATCAGATTTTCCAAGCTGCTGCACTGACTTCAAGACTGCAGAAGGCTTTGCTCTCCTGCCTGTCTCAGTAGGAAGAGGTCATGCCCAGAACATTTACACTATGTTCACACCTACTGTGGCTGGAGTCTTTGCACACACTCACTCTGACAGCCCAGGATACCCCATTCACATATGGGTCAGAGGCCACAATGGGGAGACGGAGGAGAAGGAGGAGCAGGTACCTAGAGTCTAAGGTTGGTCTGGGACCAAGCCAGACACCCAAATCTCTCTCCCCCTCCAAGTGCTGTGGACCTGTTCCTTAAAGGGATACCACGGGCTGCAACCCAAAGCCTGGTGAGTGGGCATGGGGTCACAGATACCTGAGGGTCACTGCTCTGTTCTGGAAAGTTTCCTATAAAAGCACTTTTGGGGCCTCCCTGGTGGCGCAGCGGTTAAGCGCTGCGCTGTGGAGCTGTCGGCAGCGGCGACGCGAGTTCGAGGCCCGGCCGGGGAGAATCCCACATGGCGCGGCAGACCTCTCCTGCCTTGCCCGCTGCTCCCCTCAGCAGTGTATTTCTGATCTGCCTGTTCTGCTACCCGCTCCGTCTCTGGTGAACCCTCTCACCGCCCCACGCCTCTGGCCTGTACCCCAGCTTGAATGTATAAATAAAAAAATAAATCTTAAAAAAATAAAAATAAAAATAAAAGCACTTTTGGTGCCAAGTGTTTCTATGCTGCTAGGCCTGGCAGCACTTTTCTTGCCGTGGCCTCAGTGATTATGGCCATGGCCCCCAGATAAAAGGTGGCCTGGAGCAGGTGCAGGAGTTAGGGCAGGGCTCAGGGAGCTGGGGGCGGGACAGGGGGAGGAGTGCCTCTGTGAAAGACAGGGGCCTCAGCAGACAGGTGCCAGGCAATTTCAAATACTCTCTGAATGGATGCTCCCTTTCAGCAGAATTAGAAGTGCAAGCCAAAGAAGTGATCTCTGAGGCTCCTCCCATGGCCCAATGGCATGCAAAATGGTTAAGGCAACCCACCAAACTGGAAACCCAATATTCAGCTAATGGAACCCTGACAAGACCTTCTAAAGCATCTGTCCCATTTTTTATAAATATTTTATTTATTTACTTTTGTTATTCACATTTTTTACATTATTGTGTGTTCCCCATAGGTTACCCATCACCTGTTCATCCGTGAAGCCATCACCATAGTCAGTCCCTTGTGTCCCAGAGAAATTATGATGGAGTGAAGCCAACACATCACTAAAAAAGAAAAGATAGGAATCTCACTGCAAAAGCACCTAAGTGGAACATAAGTGCTCAGTGCTGGTTTCTCATTCATTTGGAAGAGGAGACGTTTACACAGTGCATCACACAACACGACAGTTCCCAAGTCACTACTCTTGTCTCCATAAGCCCAGTCCATCCTGTCCTTGCCCGAATCTCTGTGCTTCTTTTCTCTAGTTGACTCCAAAACCCAAAGCTGTCTCCTGTCCTTACTCTGCCCTGTCCTTCTCATCCTGCCTGGGAGCGTCCTCAGTAGCACCCCCACTGTCTCCAGATGAAACATTTTGACCTCTCTTAGCTTCTCAACTCTGCATCTCAGCCTCACTCCTTGGAACAGAGGCATCTCCATAAAATGGGGAGGGGGCATGTTCCCCACCCCACTTAATGAGGCAGAGTTGAATGGCCAGGTAAAGCAGGTAACATGGAAGGCAGTGAACTCAAGAGAGACACACAGAAGGGAGACACAGGAGGGAGATGCATGGAGAAGAAGGGCCTGCTTGCTTCTCGGCCTTGGGCTTGCATATCAGTGCCTTGGGGGACATAGATGGAGAAACACTGGCGAAGAGACATGTAGGGACACTTGGAAGAGAGGCTTACAATGGCAGCTGTTATCTTGATTTGTACTTGCCTGGCCCATTCTGCCCCTTTCCTCTGGGTCCCCACCAGAAGGTATCAGACTTGGGGTGGGCTTTCAGACCTCAGTGGTCCCACTTCGAGCCAACCTTGTTTGACTGGGCATTTACCCATGAGGGGATTGGTAAATTCGGTGATTTATTTGGAATATTTTTTTTCAAGATTTATTTATTTATACATGTAAGCTGTGGTACAGGCCAGAGGCATGGGGTGGCGAGAGGGTTCACCAGAGACAGAGTGGGGAGCAGAACAGGCAGATCAGAAATACACTGCTGAGGGGAGCAGCAGGCGAGGCAGGAGAGGTCTGCCGCACCATGTGGGATGCTCCCCAGCTGGGCGTCGAACTCGCATCACGAGCTGCCGACAGCTCCACAGACAGCTCCACAGCGCAGCACTCAACCGCTGCGCCACCAGGGAGGCCCTATTTGGAATATTCTTTCTTCTCTTCTCTCCCTATGCACACTAATCCTATTAACTTTCTTTTACAGAGTATGCTTTGTCTTTGTGTGCACAGATGGCTGGACCCCTTTAAAGCATAAGAGTTTGGGGGTTCCAGGGTATCCCTCAGTCTGCCCATTAACATCCCTTTATTGTTGGCAGTCTGAGGGATTCCCTGGGGTCCCCAAACCTAGATCCTGCCATTGGCTGAATAAAGACAAAGCATGCTCCCTACTGTGAAAGAACTTTAATAGAATTAGTGTGTATAGAGAGAGGAGAAAGGACAATAGTTTCCCAATGAAACACCCAAATTACCCCTTCCCCCATGGGTAAATGCCCAGTTAAACAAGGCTGCCCTGAAGTGGAACTGTGAGGCCTGAAAGGCTGCCGCAAGTCTAAGGCACTTCCTGTCAAGGACCCATAGGAAAGTGGCAGAGGGGGCCAGGTAAGTCTCGGACAAAAGGAACAAGATCAAAATACAAATCAAGGTAAGCTGCCATTGTCGGCCTCCTCACGGTCGGCTCTCACCCACGTTTCTGTCTGCTTCTTGCCCCCCAAGTCCCTGGTGCAAGTCCAAGGCTGAGAAGCAAGTGAGGCTTTTTCATATGTCTCTCTGCTCCACATGGCTCCTCCAAGTCTTCTTTCCACAACACTTTCCAGCCTCACCTCCCTGCTCTGCTCCACCCTTCCCCAGATGGGACATGGAACATGGAAACTCCCCTTTCCATGGAGACTACATCATAATAATTATACGATGATTTCCTGGAGGCTGGGCACCTGTACAAGAAACCCTCCCTTTAGAGAAGAGGAACAGAGGGGTGACCACACATACATGCCATCCTCCTCCCTGACATGCCTGTTCACATGGGCAGCAGGGAGCCCTGTTCAGATGCTAGGACCCAGTTCTACAAGTGCCGGGCAAGGGGCCTATGGAGACTTAGAGGAGAGCCACAGGCCCCAGGCTCTGCCCCTTTGCCCCCTCTCTGCTCCCCAGCTGCCCTGCTCTAGCCCGTCTCCGGAGGCCATGCTGAGGCCCCAGGAGGCCCAGATCTGGGCAGGGCCTGCAGCTCAGGCTCACAGGTCCAACCTCTACAGTGTGGCTGCAGTCAAGAAGCTGATGTGGGCAGGGCTGACTAACAGCCATGTGGTGGGCTAGGCAAGCTGGGTCTGGAGCAGTGCTCCCTCTGCTCCTGGCTTTCTCCTGGTCCCAGCCCCAGTCCCAATTTAGGGGGCCACTGCTACCACGCTAGAGGGTCAGACTTGCAGAGGCCCAGGAGAGTGTGAGCTGAGTCTGACTCCCATGCCTAGATGGAGATATTCAGGTCCAGAAAGAGACTGGGATCCTCACAAGGTCATATAGCTTCCGACAAAAGGAACTGGAACCGAGGTTTCCTGACTTTCTGGCTAGTGTTTTCCCCAAAACATATAGAAATTAAATAATTTCTAAAGTATGGGGGTAAAGGAAGGGGTAAAGAAGGGGCTTTATTGAAATGAATGAAATTAAAAATGAAAATTGTGGGTTCCCTTATGGTTATTTGCATTTTAAGTAGAACACAAAGACAAAAACATCTCCTTGACTTACAGGCAAAACTGTGGAGACAGGAAGCCCAGGGTAGTGGTCAGTGCCTGGGGGAGGTCAGTGCTGGACGTTTCTGCCTCATGAACTGGGAGTTCCGGTTCTGGAGCCGGATGGAGGTGCCAGTGGCACAGCCAGTGAATGTATTTAATGCCAACGCATTACACTTTTAAAATGACTAAAATTATGGGGCCTCCCTGGTGGCACAGAGGTTAAGAGCTGCGCTGTGGAACTGTCGTTGGCAGCAGTGACGGGAGTTCGACTCCCAGCCAGGGAGCTTCCCACATTGCAAGGCAGACCTCTCCTGCCTCGCCCGCTGCTCCCCTCAGCAGTGTGTTTCTGTCCATCTGCCTGTTCTGCTCCCTGCCCTATCTCTGGTGAACCCTCTCGCTGCCCCATGCCTTTGGCCTGTATCCCAGTTTGTATGCATAAATAAATAAATCTTAAAAAAATGACTAAAATGGCAAATATGATGTTATATGTATTTTACCACAACTTAAAATTTTTCTGCTACACTAAAATAAATAAGACCTGTAGGGAGGAAAGACCAGGAGTTGATCTTTCTTCTCTTGTCTCCCTCCCTCCCTCTCTCACCATACCTGTGCTGGGAGCATTCCCGAGCTAGCTAAAGGGGACCTAAATGTCTCTGAAAGACCAAGAATCTATTCAGGTATAATGTGCTAAGAAACAAAATGAAACAAAACCATAAAAGCATCCAGGAAGAGGAGAGCACAGCTCAAACCAGGGGAGGGAGCCGTGTGTCCCTGTCAGCGGGGCTTAGGAGGAGCAAAGACCAGCAAGGAGGGGAGTGTGTGTGTGTGTGTGTGTGTGTGTGTGTGTGTGTGTGTGTGTGTGTGTGTATGAGAGGGAGAAGAGGGGTGTGCTTCTTTTTCTTTCTTAACCCCCTTGCTGAATTCTCTGTCCATCGCAAAGACCAGCAGGGAGGGGAGTGTGTGTGTGTGTGTGTGTGTGTGTGTGTGTGTGTGTGTGTGTGTGTACGAGAGGGGGAAGAGGGGTGTGCTTCTTTTTCTTTCTTAACCCCCTTGCTGAATTCTTTGTCCATCGCAGTCCCTCTCCCAGTCTGAGTTCCTAACAGAGGATGACAGGCACAGAGGAGTGTTGAGGGGCGGGGGGCACACCAATGCAAGCCTTCCAAGTAAGGTCTATGGGGTCCAGGGGCCTGAGCCTGAGGTGGAGGACAGTGGAGGCTGGAGCTGGACAGAAGACTCCCCAGCATGGGCCGGCCCCCCTGGCTGGAGTCACATCTCTCCAGACCCAGAGCTCAGCCTCCAAGTCTTGTTTCCGGGAAGCCAGATTGAATTAGCTGCAGGGTCCATCTGGCCAGCCTTGGTCTAATCCCATCTGGCAGCTCATGCCTCAACGCCAACCTCAACTCCGAGGCCTCATGACCAGAAATCCAATTTGCCACAGCTTAATTGAGCCCTGGACTCCCAGGGGCATTGGCCCTCAGGCCCTCCTGCTTGGCCAGCAGCAGATTTCCTGGTGATTAGCAGGAGGAGGGGGGGAAAAATCAGTAGGAGCCAAGTTAATTTCAATTACCCTCATTTTCTCCCAGTGGTGGCACACCCCTGCTTAGTATGTTTCAGGGACTCTGGTAAATATCAAGTGTTTGGAGTTCTCGGGGTGCCCCAGGCACCTTGTATCTATCTGCTGACTGTTTAGAGAGCAGACTATGCACCCCACCTGTTGGTCCTCAGCATTAGTCCCATTTTAACGATCTCAGAGACGCAAGCGCAAAGACACTGTCAGCACCCAGCTGTCACAGGCCTGGCTCTCCCACAGACTCTTGCCCTTCTTTTGGCGGATCAAAGCCTGGACACCGCTAAGATTTTATGAATCTAATGAGAATCACTCCTCTTTTCCTCATTCCACTTTCCATCCTTCTGGGAGCTCAGGTAGGGCAGCGTCCCTGCCAAGATGGCACTTGCTGCTGTGGTCTCCTGTGGAGGGACTAGCTTATGGCAGAGCTGCTAGACTCAAGCTGTATCCAGAGCAATGTCTAGAACTGTGTCTGGAGCTGCATCCCATTCAGCACCAGTCCTTAGGGATGATCAGGCACAGCACTGCACCTCAGAGGTTACAGGCCACCAGTTCAAAGTCACATCACAAAGATAGTGCCGAGCTCAGAGTAGGATTCCACGTAGAGAGCCGGCAGTCTGGAGTTTGTTCTCCAACCTGGGCCTTCTCCAACTGTAACTGGGCTGAGTGCAAAGTCCAGTAAATGTGGTGCCCCCTGGAGGGGGTTTGCTGATGAGAAATGCTAAGTTTGCAGTTTGGGGTAGAATGTCTGATGAGAAATAAAATGGACTAAAGGAGAAGGGAAAGTCAGTCGCCATGATGCAGGAACAGAGGAAGCAGTCACCATAATGTAGGAAAAGAAGAAACATTTTTGAATCTTCAGTGACTTTGGGGCCAGCGACTTTGGAAGCTTTGCAAGTAGCCGAGCGATGAAAACTGCTCCCAGTTTTGTCTTTACTGCAGCCGAAGGAAGAAGGCAGAGGCCCAAAGCGGGAGACTTCCTAAATGCGTGAGTGCAGTCTGTTGGGCCATCTGGCCGCTGTAGTTGCTCTTTGCAGTGCTGTTGGCCTGGTGCTGTGCTGGGGCACCTTGGCAGTTTCAGGAGCATCTCCAGTTGTGTTCTGTGTCGTCCTCGTGAGTTGGAACCTGGCCTACACTCCGGCTGTTTTGCATCTGCAGAAGAAGGAAGACGCCATTTTGGAAACGTGGCCTATTGTTTGGAAGAGGAGCTCCACATCAGCAGTGGCGGGAAGATGCCGCCTTTGTTACTTTTCTGGGCTTTAAAGGACTGGACATTGTCTTAAGTAAGGTAAATGACCATATGTTGACTTTAGTAATTCTTTGCTTTTCCCTGTTTGTTAAATAAATCCCATTGTTATTGTTCCTTAAGCCTGAGTAGTCTTGCAATTGTGCGTGTGGGTGCAGAACCAAGATAGTGACCAGTAAGCAATTTGGGCACTGCCTTTGGCCAATTTTGAAGCCCCATTTGCCCAATATCACAACTGGTTGAGGAGACAGACCTATCCGGGGGGGGGCTCCCAACCTCTCAGAAGCTCACTTGCCCTCTCTGGGAATAGTGGGGTACAGCCAGGGGCAGATCTGTCTCAGGATGAGCCCACAAACAGTGAGCTCTTAGGTGGATTCATGAATTTTGAGCTAAAAGGAGCCCCCACATACAGTTATGGAGCCTCAACTTCCAAAGAGAGTTTCCCCTTAGCCAAGTGCCCACACATTCTTAAAACAAAAACAAATACCTGGATTCAGAATTGGAAGCTGGGGAGAGAGTTCCAGAAAGGCTCCTTGACCTCAAGTCATAGGAGAGAGGACTAAGACCCAAGCCCTAGAGTTGTCTGGAGGCCCTGGGAGGTCTTCAGTGCTCCCCCTCTCTTCCAGCTCCAGAATCGCTCTGAGAGTGGATCAGGATGACTGTCTAGGGTTCCATGTCCTGGGGTTGGGGATGTCGGGAAGCAGCCTAGAGAACGAGGGATTCTGTTAGGATCTGGGCCAAGATGGGGAAAAGGGGATTGTGACCTAGAAATAATCCAAGACCGGAGGATATGACCACTGACACTCCAACCAGAGATGCTGTCTGATTTCTTTCCATTGTGAATACTGGGGAGAGGTTGAAGGACTATAATGAAATCTGTCCTGTATTTGAAACTGCCAGAACTGACCCAGGCACCCCCTCCCCCATCTCATGAAGGCTGTCTCTGGATGTGCAACTGCCCTGGGAGCAAAGATCTCTCACAGTGATGGGTCTGGATGGAGCATCTTCCCCCCCACTCCCTCAGAGCTGTTTCCCTGACAATTATCTCTGAAAACCACAGTACCCCCATTCCTCCCTCAGGAAGGCAGGCGAGCCCCAGAAGGTACTGAGGCCCTGTCCTTTCATCCACTATTTCTAAGTAATGGGCTTGCTGCTTAATGTGCATAGAAGCTGATATACAATGAGACCAGGTTTTGAGACAAGAAAGAAGCTTTTTTTGAACTGACAAAAGAGATAAACTTAAGTCTGCCTTTCCATAAGAAAGGGAATGAGGTCCTCCCTGGTGGCGCCAGGGGTTAAGCGGGTTAAGTACTGTGCTGTGGAGCTGTTGGCAGCTGCAGTGCACGAGTTCGATGCTCCATGGGGAGATTCCCACATGGCGCAGCAGACCTCTCCTGCCTCGCCCGCTGCTCCCCTCAGCAGTGTATTTCGGTCGATCTGCCTGCTCTGCTCCCCACTCTGTCTCTGGTGAACCCCCTCACCGCCCCACACCTCTGGCTTGCATCCCAGCTTGTATGCAAAAATGAATAAATCTTTTTTAAAAAAGAGAAAAGAAAGGGAATGAGGTTATAGCAGGTTAGGTAGGGGCAAAGAATGAATTTGGTTGACATTCATTGGCTAGTTACAGAGTAGTTCATACATGAAGAAGTATGAAGAGGATTTTGCTCCAAATTACTGGAGTTTTGAGTTTTTATTGGTGGGCTCCTTGCCTCTGGGTAGCCCCCTCCTCTGCACTGGTTCTCCCAGCAGCTGGTGGTTTTGAACTCAGCTCAAGATTAGTCAATAAGATTCCAGGCTCTGCTGGGTCTACAAAAGCAAGTCTCAGAGAAAAGTTTAGATAACCTTTTTTCTTTTGTGCCCTGAAAGTAATGTAGCCATTTAACCATAGCTACAGGTCCCTGATGGATCTGGGCACAACAGACCGAGAGCCAAGCGCCCTGTCTGTGGCACCTGTGTAGCAGCATGGATCACCCCACAGCATGATCACCGCAGGGCTCACTCCACCCACTGCCTGGTTTCTCTGTGGGCCATAGGTAGGTCAGGAGGTTTCTCACCTGTCTTGGAACCCTGCAGGCACCCCTAGAACAGAATTTGACTAACACTGTGCTATCTGGGTCCTTTTGCACTTTCAAAAGAGTTTTTGAGTTATATCCATTGATAGTTACCATTTTAGAAATATCTAAAGAGTATTAATGTATTAAAAGATAATAACTTATTACATACTGACATAAACCATTTTTATGTAAAGTAAATATATTTTCCAGGTTAAGAAAAGTTTAATGAAAATGATACCGGGAAAATGAGGAGCTTTAAAGTTTGGCCAAAGGCAGTGCCCAAATTGCTTACTGGTCACTATCTTGGTTCTGCACCCACACACACAATTGCAAGACTACTCTGGCTTAAGGAACAGTAACAATGGGATTTATTTAACAAACAGGGAAAAGCAAAGAATTACTAAAGTCAACATATGGTCATTTACCTTACTTAAAACAAAAACAATGTCCAGTCCTTTAAGGCCCAGAAAAGTAACAAAGGCGGCATCTTCCCGCCACTGCTGATGTGGAGCTCCTCTTCCAAACAATAGGCCATGTTTCCAAAATGGCGTCTTCCTTCTTCTGCAGATGCAAAACAGCCGGAGTGTAGGCCAGGTTCCAACTCACGGGGACGACACAGAACACAACTGGAGATGCTCCTGAAACTGCCATGGTGCCCCAGCACAGCACCAGGCCAACAGCACTGCAAAGAGCAACTACAGCGGCCAGATGGCCCAACAGACTGCACTCACGCATTTTAAGAAGGCTCCCGCTTTGGGCCTCTGCCTTCTTCCTTCGGCTGCAGTAAAGAAAAAACTGGGAGCAGTTTCCATCTCTCAGCTACTTGCAAAGCTTCCAAAGTCGCTGGCCCCAAAATCACTAAAGATTCAAAAATGTTTCTTCTTTTCCTACATTACGGTGACTGATTCTTCTGTTCCTTAAAGATGACGATTGCCTCTTTCATTCCTACATGTGGGGACTGAATCTCTTTCTTCTTCTTCAGTCCAGTTTTCCCTTATCAGAAACCCCACCCCAAATGTAAACTTAGCATTTTCCCTGGGGTTATTCATTTTCATCAGCAAACCCCTCCAGGGGGCACCACATTTACCGGATTTTGGACTCAGCCCGGTTACAAAAAGACTGGGTTTCTTTTACAACTTACAAATCCTTTCAATGTCTGTCTGTGGTAGAAACTGGACAGATTTTCCTTGGTAGAAAGTGTCTGAATTGCCTCTACATCCACTCTACTGTAATGGGTGGCTTGGTGGAAGTGTATGAAGAAAAGACCTCACAGAGATGTATAAAAGGAAGAGGAAAGAATGTCTTAATAACAGTTGTTTGTTAGAGAAGAAATCTCTGGGCTCCTGAGTGATATTTGGGGCTCCCACCTCTGACTTCCCAAAGTGGAGGTGCTAGGAATGAGGGTCAAAGTGGAGCCACCATGGAGACCTTAAGGGAACAGAGAGGGGGACAGTCACTCTCTTCAGCCTCTGTGGCTCCCACTTGCACCCTGGCTTCTGTTCAGTGGACACTATCTAGGGCAGGAAAGATGGCATCTAGACACATCCTGGACAATAAATTTTCCTTTCCTTTTTCTCTCTCAACTCTTCCTTTTCCTCAGCGTCCTGTGTAAATTGACTTTTGTTTCCCTCTGTGTGTCTGTTTTCCAGTCTTGCCTGTACTATAAAGCATGGGGTGAGGATTCACTATCTAGGTCATCCCTGATCCCCTGGGCTTGCCCTATGACATTTTCAGATAATTGTAGAAACTACTCTTAAATACTGTACTAAAAATCAACAAGTGATCTGTTGGTTGCCATGTGAAATTAGAAACTATATCAGTGAAAGCTGGGCCCTCCATTGGTCTACCCTACTTTGCATGAATCTTTTATCCACATATGATTTTGTAACATCGTGTATTGATCATTTGGAAAATATTGGTTCACTGAGTTGTGCAAATCTTTTAAGAGTTCATATAGTTTATTATGCAATATTATTGAAAATCACATTTGTTGTTATTACCTCTGATCTCATCAGAAAAATATCTAAGTATTGGAAAGATGGTAAGTTTGTGGTGGCAGATAAAAGTTTTCCAAAACTCTCCTTTTCATGGGAAAGCTCAAATTTCATCATTGCCAACAAGACGTGTCAGTTTTTTCAAGTGACAAGTTTATTCTGTTCACTTTTGAGAAAATGCCAGTCAGAACTACTAGGGCTTATCAGCGGTCCTTTCAAGCAAAAACAGTTTCTTGGAAAATGCAGTAGTTCAGCTTCTCAAGTAAATAGTTGCATAAAAGTTTTTTTCCCTTGACATTCATCATATTTTGCTACAAAGCAAAGTGTTTTATGTGCACGTCCCATGGATTATTACAAAGATGTGAGCTCAGGGGTTAGCATTTTACAATTTTTTTTTTTCTTCATCAAAGACGATTGTAAGTAAAACTGTTGAAGTGGCATTTCATCCCGTGCATGCATGGCGGAGAAGAATCCCTTGGCCACCCAGAGCTGGATGCCGTTGCCTCATGCCGGGCAGGGCACCAGTAGCTCTACCCCTGATGAGAAAAACTCTCCATTTCCCTTCTCTGCTCGTACAACTTCTGGCCACCAAAATGTGTGGGTGTATGCGTGTGGGAGGGTGGCAGTTTCCACACAGAGCAACCCTCAGACACCACCTTGTGTCCAACAATTCAACTCCATTCTGATTTGGTCTACCTAGAGGTAGTGTCAGGTCCCACAGGATCACCTTTTTGTTATGTAAATTCCTAGGTCTGGGACAGGACCCATGATTCTCCATTTCTAAAAAATTCCCAGGTGATGCTAATGCTGCAGTTCCAGGAACCAAACTCTGAGTGGAAAGATGATGGAAGACAACAGTAAATATTTTCAGAGGATGTTAGCAAGTGTTCCCCTCCAAAGTATTTTGTGCTCAGAAATGTTTGGGAAACACTGGATTAATCAAAATTATACAAGTTTTTGTGCTGCGGGGTGCCTCAGAGGCCTTAGTATTGTTACAGAGGCATTTCCATGAAAGGTGGAGGGGCATCACAGCTCAATGGACAGGCGCCATTTTCCTAACCCCCACTTACATGCAGCTACCTGGGAATACACTCCCAGCAGGCTATGAACCAGACTTCCTGAGTGGGGCAGCTGGGAAGGAGCAGGATGGGGATATATATACATGTATATATACATCCTATATACCTGTAGGATGTGGAATGAAGGAGGAGCAGGGAGAGACATATAAAGGGAGACATAGGAAACACATAGAAAAGACGTGCAGAGACACTCGGAAGAGACATTTGGAAGACACAGTGAGTGAGAGGTATGTATAAAGTCTGCTTCTGGTCCTTGGCAGCTACAGCAGCAGCTATTATCTTGGCTTTCTCTGTCCCAGCTTTCTGCCTAATCCTTTCTTATGGTTCTCCACCAGAAGGGGGGAGACACTACATGATAGATAAGAAGTAACCCTCACCGTTACTTTGAGAGGAAAGATGAGACTCTAAGAGAAGACATGTTTACTGATAAACCTACAACTGGATGAGACCCTTCAAATGACATTGTTCTAGGGCCTAAAATAAGGAACAGTGATTTCTTCTCTCATTAGAGAAAGGGAAGAAGCTTAAGATGTGATGACCTCTTTTTCAATTCTCCATAGCCTCAAGGAATTTCATTGTTTTTTGCTCAAATTAGTCTTCATGCCAGAGTGGGAGATCTTGAGGGGCCCAGTTCTGAGACTTTTGGGATGGCCTGACTTGGGCAGTTTCAACACAACACACACATACACACAGTAACCCGTATACACATGTACCTAATAGATATACATACAATACACACATGCACATGCATATACACAATACACACATGCACACAACATGATACTCTGTAGAACCTCAACGAACCAAAATTGATACTAGGTGAAACAGAGGGGTGCCTGGGAAACCCAAATGTCAAGGGGAAAAACCCATGTTGCCCATTCTAAGGGTCTGTGCCACTTGCATGCATGACGAAGAACAACAGACTCTAGTGTACTCAAAGATTTTTAATAGACAGAGAAGAGTGGGGGAAAGAACAAAAGAATTCCTCAGAGAAAATTCAGAGAATAAAAGGTTAAAAAAAAGGAAGGAAATTCATTTTTTGAAAGCCTAAGATACTATTACATCATAAAAGAAAAAAAAACCAAGATGTTAAGAGAGAGCAATTGAAGAAAAACTTTTTAAAAATTGTGGTAAAATATACATAATTTAAAACTTATCATTTTAATCATTTTTAAGTGTATAGTTCAATGGTGCAAAGTACATTCCCTTGTTGTTTGATCATCATCACCATCCACCCTCAGAAATTTTTTCATCTTGCAAAAATTTAACTCTGTTCCATTAAGCAATAGCTCCCTACTTCTCTCTCTCCCCGCCCGCCTGGCAACCACCACTCTACTTGGTCTCTTATGAAATTGACTATTACAGGTACCTCACAGAAGTAAAATCTATAGTATCTGTGTATATGTGTGTGTGTGTGTGACCAGTTTATCTCACTGAGTATAATGTCCCAATTTGCACCCATAGTGTAGTTTCTGTCAGAATTCCGTTCCTTTCTAAGACTAAATGAGAGTCCATCGTGTATAATCGGTTGATGGCCTCTTGGGCTGTTTCCACCTTTTGGCTATTGTAAAACAAAGCTGCTTGGAACACAAGTGTACAAATATAAAAGAAAGCACTCTTGAAAATTAAAAGTAAGCTTTCCCAAATTAAACTTTTAATTTGAAAATTAAAATAACATTAGTGAAATCTCCAGAATGTAGGACAAAATGTCAATAAGTAAAACATAGAGATGAAATACTTAGAGAGATGATTTTAAAAGTTCAACATCCAAACTCTTAGCATTCTGGAAAGAATACAGAGAAAAACAAAGGAGAAGAATTTCCCAGAACCATAGGTTGGCCATGTTGGGACCCTACTGTGTGTCATGCACCATGTGGATGCTGAGGCTACAACTGACACAGTCCTGCCACGTGGCACTTAGAGTATTGGGAGAGAAAGCAAAGCAAACAGAAGCCAAGCAGTTGCATAAATTATTGTAAAATTGCAACTGGAATACACATCACAAAGGAGGCTATGGAAACTTAGATCAGGGAAAGAGCTTCTGAAACAGGTACAATGGAGCTCAGCGGTAATCAGGGAGATGGAACATTTTGGGCAAAGGTTACAGCATCTGCAAAAGCAGTATGACCAGAGGGGACCTGAAGATTTTGAGGCACCAAAAGATTTATAGGACTTGAAATGCAAAGAAACTTCAGATAGTATTGGGGACAAGGTCTAAAGTCAACCACCTGGATCTTTAAAGATCCAAGAGTTCTAAGAAGCCATGAGAAATGCTTTCTCTTCTTCCTGGACACCAGGACCAAGAAACAAAGCACAAGGTAAGCCCTCTCTGCTCTCTTCCTTGCTGAGACATCCAGCTCCTCCCCAAGAAGCTAAATCTTGCCCTGCCTACCACCAGGGGGCGCTGTCAAGCTCAAACCAAAGAAAGGCTGGGAACCTGCTCTTGACACAGAATCATAGGTGCTCTTGTCCTAAAAAACTTGTCATGGAAAGCTTAGTTGAGGGGTGTGGTGAGCTGGAGGAGAGGTCATGGGCTCATGGATGCATATTTAAGGAATTTCTACTTTCCATATATGAGTTCTACAGTGATACATATTATTAATAAGTTCATTTATGTACATCTGATTTTTCCCCTTGGGCTTAGTTCCTAGAAATGTAATTGCTCACGCAAATAGATGGAAATTTCTAGGCCGTTTGCCTTACAGAATAATTATACCAACATACAGCCCAGCAGCAGTATGTGTCTGTTTATTCAAACCCTCCCCTGTTTGCCTGTCATTTAACAATCTTTCTGATCTGTCCCAGTTCAGCCAGCAAAAAGAAGTACCTCATTGCTTTGGTTACTTTTTATTTTATTACTGTTATCATTATAAAAGGCTCCACATGTTTATTGGGCATTTGTACTAATTTTAAAATCATATGTCTATTACGCTCTGTTCCAGTTCCTACTGGGGTGTTGTGTTTTTCCTATTCTTTTGCAATATTTAACTCTGTCAGCTCTCTATTGAATATTCCCCATTTGCCATTTGCTTATTAATTTTAATGTCTTTTTCCATCTCCAGTGTCTTTGTGGTTAGACAGGTTTTAGAAAAGAAAGATCAATCCTACTGTTTCCACTTCAAAATGAGGAGCAGTGTCTGGGAGCACTTGTCTAAGGAGCTCTGTCCCCCCCTTATCCACAGATCCAGTCCAAAGCACAGGACTTGGTGTTTACCCAGTCTTCAGGCAAAAATCATAGGCTGATTCTTTCTCAGCACTTTTTACTGAATCATTGCCATGAAAAATATTCCTGCCAACTTGAATAAAGAAGTCCCCTCAAATGTTGCTGGCTGCGGATCTTCCGGATTGTTGCCGCCACCCCAATCACTTGCTCTGTCTTCACTATGTTCACCCCTCCCGCCTGTGCCACAACAGGCTGAGTTCCTGGCCCTCCCTGCTGCAGGCAGCCTTTCACATCCACGAAGTGCTGCCTTGGGGGTCCTGAAAGGCCTGAAGGCACCCCCTGGAACCAGGGGATCCCTCCCGCTCCAAACCCCTGGTGATCTCCACGAGGCTGTCGGGGCTCCCTCTGGCCATGAGCCCAGGAGCTAGAGGGGTGGGTCTTGGCTGCCCTGTGGAGTTAGACTACATTTTATGACATAAAATCTTTTTCTGTCATATTTTTCAGTTTTTCCTTTATGGTTTCTGCTTTCTACAATAGGCATACAATGGCCCCCTTCAAATTGGCATACAAATATTTTTCTCTACTTTATTATCTAATTGGTATCATGTATTACATTTAACTCTTTATCCCATTTGTAATTTGTTAGTGTATGGTTTGGGGAAAAATCAAATCTTGATTTTCTTAGCCACGTTCATACATTTCCTACCCACATTGAAGTGCCGTATTGTCATATTCTAAGTAACTGAAAACATTTTACGGCCGTGTCTTCTATAAGCAACATAGCCCCCTACACTACTCCTTATTTCTTTCAGCATTTGACTTTTCTCTCCCATTTACCAGTGGTGTTTAGAATGCATTTATTAAATTCACTACCACTGCTCTCCCCCGACCAATTCCTTTTGAATTTTGATTGTAATTGACCTACTTAGTTTCCCATTCAGAGAGATTGCTCTGTCACAGACTTTGACACCACAGGTCGGAGAGTGTTACAGTGAACCAAGATGGAAAAGTGGAAGTTTCAGCTCAGGAAATGGCTGGGAAGCTCAGCCTTCTTCTCCCCTGCCTGCAGGCCTTGAAAGGCCCATTAGGAAGAAGCCATCATCCCCCTTCATTAACTCTTGCATCCAAGAGCTAGACCAGCATGCTAGGAAGTAGGAGGAGCCTCTCCTCAGCTTCTCCTGAATACCAGTGCTCCCCCTCCTAGCAACAGACATTTTGGGGCTCAGCTGCAGATTCTCCACACCCTGGCCCCCACGCTGCATGGGCCCCAGGAGTTAGAGTAATGGGATTGACCTGCCAGCTCCCTGGGGTCCTAACTGGGGGGGAGTGAACACCTCGGAGTTAACAAGACTACAGTTTTCTCAGTGAACTCTCATTATCCTATTGACAGAAGAGAGAGTAAAAAGGCTTCTAAGAACAATTTACAAGAGTAGAAGAGAAAGGAAAGGAGAGAGTGAGGATGAGCTGCTTTGCCTAGACCTCAGCTCCTTCCATCCCTCCTGTCTGCCCACCCTCCTCTGCCCCTCCCCACCAGACCTCTCCCAGGGGGGCAGGTGGACCAGCAGCATCAGCACTCCCTGGGAGCTTGGTAGAAATTAGATACCAGGACCAGGCTTAGGTTCTGTTGAGTCAGGACCTGCATTTTAAAGCATGCCCAGGGGATTCACAGCCCCTAAAGCAGTGAGGGAGGTGAGGTGTCATGATCTGAAACTCCTCTGAGCTACACAAAGCTTGGGGTAACAGCTGAGGCAAGACCCGTTAGGCGCCCACTCTCCTGAGACAAGTCTGACTGAGGCTCAGCACCTGGCTCCAGGTCAAAGCTGAAAAACGAAGAACCAAGCTTCTCTTGGACCCTAGATCCCTCCAGAACCAGCCTGTTTCTGGAGTGGGGGAAGTGAGGCCCACTGGACGGCACCAGGGTTCTAGCTGCAGTGCTTGCCTGAGGGGCCATGACGCGGGCACCTCTGCTTACCCAGTGCCTTAGTGACTGCTGTCCCCACAGGATCCTATGGGACAATATTATGGATTTCTACAACACTGCCAAAAATGATTGCTTTTCCAAACCAGTGGGATATTATACTTGCTTCACTGCAGGGTGTTAAGGAGCACATCAGTAACACTGGTCAACAGTGAGATTGTTACTGACTTAAAAAGGCCCTAATCTGTAGTATCTTGGTGTACTGAACATGAATATAACTCTGAAAATTTTTTATTATCTCTCATTTTGAAGATATTTCATATAATTCATTTTATATGTTTCACCATGTAAATTTATCCAGTAGAATTGCAATAGCATTCTAAATCAGCCTAGAATGATATAATATAGCATTGCATTGAATAATACCATCATGCACACGTCATCCAGAGTTGATTACATCATTTTCTGATGCAATGCAATACTACTGCAAGGTGGCTGCTTAAGTAAGCTGACATCAGCAGTGCACTAGAAAGGTTGGAAAGGTTGAGCATTGAAAATGTTTCAGACTTTGTTCGAGACAGTTGAAGCTACTGTTCCATAGAACTGTTATTATTTTATCCATTTAGGCACAATACAGAACAGTAATGCCTCGAAAGTATGTTAATAGCATGGACCATTTCTGTTCTGTTTGTGGGGAAGTGACATTTGCCAACCAGAAGAAAAGAATCACTTCCCAAGTGAAGAAGGCTTATCATCTTTACTTGAGATGCAAGGTTGGTGACCAAGAGAAGCCTTGGGCCCCGCATAGATTCTGTGCTACATGGACAACACAGCTTTCACAGCAGTTAAATGGCAAAAAAACATCAATACTGTTTGCAGTCCCCATGGTGAGGAGAGAGCCAAGCAACCACATAAAAAACTGTTCCTTCTGCTTGGTTCCTCCTCTTTCTGGCGGAATAGCAAAGCAAAAGAAGTCGAGAACAGTCTACCCAAACATTCCGTCTGCATTGAGACCATTTCCACATGGTGAGGAACTTCCTATTCCAGAACCTCCAGCAAACTATTCTCTTGATTCAGCTGATAAGGACAAGGGTGAGCCAACCTGTTCTTCTCCTGTTCCATCAGCATGCAGTGATCCAGATTTTCACTGTGGTGCATCATCAACCCCACACAGACTAACACAGGAAGAACTAAATGACCTGGTTCATGATTTGGACTTATCCAAGAACGAGGCAGAATATCCAAGAATGAGGCTAGGATCAAGACTCCAACAGTGGAATCGTCTAGAAGATGTCATAATTACTTTCTATCGAAAGCACCACCAGCAGTTAGAGCCTTTCTTCAGAAAGGAAAGGACTCTGGTATTCTGTTCCGATATTGAGGGCCTCATAAATGCCTTAGAAATCATTCATGACCCACAAGAATGGAGACTATTTCTAGACTCTTCAAAACTGAGTCTTAAGGCTGTGCTTTTGCACAATGGAGACCATCTTCCATCTATTCTATTCCTGAACAGCTGTACAAGAGGCAAGCAAAGAAATCTAAGAAGTAGTCTATGATTGTTTTTTATAGGTATTAACCATAGGCCAATTACTATTGGCATGCATTTTGTGATGTAAACATGAATTTATTACAGATTACAAAAAAAACTAGAGCCAAAATTAGAATTTGACTGTCATATGCATGTTGAGCACATACAAACTGATAGGAAATGACTAATTTCATTTCAGTAACATGACTTCTGTAAAAATTTGTTGACCAGTGTATTTAGTTCCTTCAGGACATATTTATTTATCATCATCGTCTGTCTGATATTCTGCTGGGTGCTGTGAACATTGTGCTAGTCATACCTGTTTCTCTCATACTAGTTTCCGAGGGCTGTCCTAACACAGCATCACAATGTGGGGGCTCAAAGCAACAACATTTTATACCCTCTCAATTCTGGAGGTTAGAAGTCCAAAATCATCCCTAGGAACACTGGTTCTCCTTGAGTTTCTGAGGGAGAGGGCTCTGTGCTTCTTTCCTCATTTCTGTGGCTGCTGCTGGTGCCATTGGCCTGTGGCCATATCACTCCAATCTCTCAACACATGACCCTCTCCTTGTGTGTCTGTCTGCATCTCCGTTTTCCTCCTCTTATCAGGGCACCAGTCATTGCATTAAGTCCCACACTAATTCAGTATGACCTCATCTACAAAGGCTCCATTTCTGAATAAGGTCACAGCCACAGGTCCCTGGTGGTGTCAAGCATAAAGCCAGACACACGGTAAAGTGGTTTACAAGGACTTTAATCAGCAATAACCATGGCAATGGGGAAGAGGATCTACATACTCAACTTTGATTTGTGTAGAGGTGAGTGGAAGTTATCAAGAGAGGGTGAGAGAGCAGGAGTCAGGATTCTAGCAGAAACTATACACGTTAATAGGTGTGTATCTGGAGGAAAAGCAAGCCTCTCTTTCTGTGACAGGAGGTGGTAGAACAAATCAGGGCTATGGGCCCTCTAGGCTGGGAGGGAGAAAGGGTGTTATCTCGCTGAATGTCTGCCTTTCAAACAGACAGTCTGGAGAGGAGGGTGGACTACATTTCAGAGAGAGAGAGAGAGAAAGGATCACAACTGTAGACTTTCCAGAATAACTACTGGGGGCTGGAGGTTGCTTAGGGGACCAAGCTATTAACAGGTTTTGGCTGAGAACAAAAAATTATCCTGCAGCCTTGTACTTTCTCAGGTGGGCACTTATGGAGGGCTGAGGACATCCTAGGGATGTGGTCTTGAGCTACTAGAAACTTTGTCAGTGTTTTGCTTAAGTCATTCAGTGTAGGACCAGGGGGGCTGGCAAAATCATTTGCACCATGAGTGTGCAGTTATTACAGGCCCACATTGAGATCTTGTCAAAGAGATCTCATAGTAGCCCATCCAAAGTGCTGTCAAGGAGAAATCCTTTGTTAGTGAGCATGAATTTGGGGGAGATGCTATTCTCTCATTAATGTTCCCCCCATTCTCTCATTTTAGTAGGTGGTGCATCATTTACCCAGCTATTCACGTCCAAGCAAGGAATTGTCCATGATCCTCTCTGCCTGCATCACCTCCCTACAAATCCGCCATCCCGCCCTCCTACAAAGGCTCCCTGAAGCTATGTGTCTAATTAGGTACTTGGTCTCTATTTCTCTCCAGCTCCATTTTTACCGCCCACAACAAAGCTGCCCACATCACTAGTTTGGGCTCAACAACCCCCTCCTCCCCTGTTTGGACCCCTAGATGCTTATCTTCATCCAGCAGCCAGAGCAAGTCAGTTAAGACAATCATGTTGTGGGCCTCCCTGGTGGCACAACAGGTTAAGTCTCAGCACTATGAAGCTCAGCAGCCACTGCAGCACAAGTTCGATCCCTGGCCAGGGAGCTTCCCATATGGCACAGTAAACCTCTCCTGTCTTTTCCGATGCTCCTCTCAGCAGTGCATTTCAGTAGATCCGCGCATTCTGCTCCCTACTCTATCTCTGGTGAATCCTCTCATCTCCCCCCCTGCCCCGCCCCCCCCCCCCACAACTCTGGCATACATCCCCAGGTATGGTATGCATAAATAAGTAAATCTTTTTTTTAAAAAAAGACAATCACATTTTGTCACCCTCTTGCTTTAAACCCTCCAGAAGAAAGCCCATTTTTAATTGTTCTCCTCTTTGTCCAAGCTACGCCAGTCACATGTGCCAAGTCTACCCCTCTGTAAAGACTAGGCTGTATGTACCCTGTTCCCTGAGGGAATATTCCTCTCCCAGAGCTCCATGTCGTCCACTCATTCTGGTTACTTGGGTTACCTGCCACCTCCTCAGGGAACTAGACTAGCCCTTTCCCTGTCACTCTGTATCAAGTCACTCCATTCTATTTCCTTCAGAGCTCTCGCTGCCACAAGGTTATCCTGCACATTTATTTCTCTACCTGCTCATTGTCTCCCCCACTCCTCACCGCCAAATAAAATGAATGAGAATAAGAACTTTGTCTTATTTACTACTATATTCCTAAGGCTTGCTCCTCAGAGTGACTGAGATATATAGTCCTTGCTCAGTAAATTGTTTGCAAATAAAAGAGTGAATATGGGCTACTTTTGCCCTCGTGAGGCTTTGTTCTGGAACCTTCCTATGGGACTCTTCCCTAGGCTAGCAGTGTGCCAGACCAACCTAAAGCACGGTTAAAATACAGATTCCCAGGCTTTACCACCAGGTGGACAAATTAGGGGAGGACCCTGGGAATCTTGCAGGATCAAGCTTTAGATGACCCAGAATTGGTTCAGTTCAGGGCCCTAAGGAAATCATTCATTTTCCTTCAAAATCAAGTAGACATTAATAGCTTTATCCAATTTTGACTCATCCAGTCATCAATGCTTGGGATACAGGAAACGCTTAAAAACTCTAATTTGGAATGAAAATGAAATGAAATCTCACAACTTTCCTGATGCAGAGGAGGAGTCATTGGTCTGGGAAACAGAAAAACTGGGTTTGCACCCCAATTTTACTGCATCCTATTTGGACAATTTCTGACAAAATCTGGTTTTCCTCACCTATAAAAAGAAAATAATAATACTTAGATCACACTTTTGTCTACTTATCCACCCATCCAGTTATATATTCATACTTTCAAATATTTATTAGCTTCTACATTCTAGGACTGAGTCAAGGCACTGTGATACAAATGAACAACAGTCAGTCATGCAAAATATTGTGGTATCATTACTAAATTAAGAAGTAAGCCCCCAATCCATGCCCAGAAAGCAAACTTGGGAAGCTTAAATAGACTAAGAGAATGGGAAGAGGGACTTCCATGGCAATTGATCCATTATGCTAATTCAGATCATTAGTCAGGACACACCAAAGACTAGTTACCCTAACCAATCAATGATGCTTAGATTATAAGTAGAGCCTTGAAACACCCTCTCTGCACAGCAGACCTCTCCTGTTTTATGCCTGCTTTTCTTAGCAGTGTATTTCAATAATTCTGTTTCTCCACTTTGTCTCTGGTGAATTATCTCACCTCCATGCTTCCAGTCTATACCCTAATTTCCTGCAACACAGAGTATAATGGTTTATGTGTCCTAGGACCAGAAATGCCTTCCCTTTTGCTGCCTGAAGCTGTGGTTTCAGTGAGGTCCCAGAGCAGCATGGTAGAAAGAAAGCATGTAGTCTCATGGAACCTAATTGAAATCTCAATGACAGGCACTTCCCAAGCCAGCTCAAAAGAGGTAACTTCCCTGAAAACTTATATAAGTCCATTTCTTAGACTACAAATCTTCATTCACTCAGCTATACAACAATCATTTATTAGGTATTCTCTATCCTATTCCTACCAGGGATTGTGCAACTAGTTTAGGAAGTTGTCATTTGCAGTAGCCAGAAACATTTCATAAGAAACAAGCACGAGGGGGCCTCCCTAGTGGCACAAGGGGTTAAGACTCAGCACTATGAAGCTATCAGCAGCCACTGCAGCACGAGATTGATCCTTGACTAGGGAGCTTCCCACACGGTGCAGCAAACCTCTCCTGTCTCACCCGCTGCTCCCCTCGGCAGTGTATTTCAGTAGATCCTCCTGTTCTGCTCTCCACTTTTTCTCTGGTGAATCCTCTCCCCCCTCACACCTCTGGCCTATAACCCAGTTCTTGTATGCAGAAATAAATAAATCTTAAAAAAAAAAGAAACAAACATAAGGAAGCATGTGGGTTCAGTTCTGGAGATACTGATTTTACGGAACCTGTTGAGATTCACATGCCTGGGGCTTAGGGGAGATACCTGCGCTCCCGTACGCAAGCGGCACTGAAGCTGCGGATGAGCGTGGTGCTCGGGAGAATGTATAGAATAGGAAGAGAATCCGGCTCCTCTTTCTACCCCTGCAGGATCTCCCCAACTCTTACACCATTGCAACTCAAGGCCCATAACAATAAGTGAGAAGCATAATTGAGGGAAGAAGAAGGAGAGAGCTTTTTATGCTCTTTGGAGCCCCTTAGTCATTCTGCTTTTTTTCTTTCAGACATTTGACACCCTGTCATCCCCAGCACATAGCCAGTGACACTACAGGGAACTTCCCCCTCCATCTAAATGTCCCAACACCTCTGCTGTAAAATTTTTAGCTGCAAACATTTTGAAAGTGACATTTTGAAATTCTCATTTAAATAACATCAAAATTTATCAGATATCTAGGAATAAATTTAGCAGACTGCTACACTGAAAACTACAAAACATTGCTGAAGTGAATGAAGACTGAAGTGAACGGAGAGCTCTGTTATTTTTGGATTAGAAGACACAAAATAAAGCAATTCTCCTCCAATTTGTCAATTTGTCCATACATTTAATTTTATCCCAATCAAACTTACAGCAAGTATTTTATTTTTAGAATTTAAGGACTAACTAACTAAAGCAGGTTTTTGAAAGAAGAATGGAGTTAGAGGACTTACCCTGCTGAGCTCAGGACTTCCTTAAAGCTGCAGTGACCAAGAACATTGTTTCTGGTGAAAAGGCAGACATGCTGATCAATGGAACGGACCAGAGACAGGATTTTTGATTTTTTGCAAAAAAATGCTAAGACAGTTCAGGAGGAAAAGAAAAGATCAGTTGTGCTGAATTAACGTGATATTCAATGGGGGAACAAAAGAACATTGATACTAAACACCATCTCCAAACCTAAATTTAAAATCTAAAACTGGAAACTTCTAGATGGAAAAAAGAGACTATCTTTACAACACTGGGACAGGCAAAGATTTCTTAGATAGAATGCAATAGACATGTTTAAAAGAAGAATCTAAAGATTATATTCATTAAAAAAATGAGTTGCCTTTGATAGTAACCATTAAGAAAGTGAAAGTCCAGTCACATCCATAACATACATGTCAGACAAAGGACTTGTATCCAGAATGTAGAAAGAACTGTTACAGCTCAAGAGTAGGGCAAACAACCCACTATGAATGGGCAAAAGATTTGAACAGACACTTCACAGAAGAAAATATACAAAAGGCTAATAAGCACATGGAAAAAGTTCAATATCAATAGTCATCAGGGAAATGTAAATCACAACCGCAATAAGATACCACTAGTCATATACTGAAATGGTTAAGCTATAAGAAGGTGAACACAGCACCATAGGTGAGAACATAGAGGCAACTGAAAATCACAAATGCTGTTGATGGTGAAACAAGACCTCCATGGACCAGCCTCAGGGCAAAACCAGCTTTTCCCTGCAGCCTGAGCAGGGGGAGGGGGGCTGGCTTTGTTGGCTCAGGAGAGCCTGAGGGTCAATCTGAGCAAGACCCTCTAAAATTTGGCAGAAGCAGAGGAGATTCCACCACCCACCACCCCCAGTGTGAGCACCCCACTGGGACTCAGGCATTTGCAGCAGGTGGAGGTGGTCCCTTCCCATGCCACTCCAAGACCTGCAGCTCGCCACCCACCAGAGCAAGTCTGACAGCAGAGACAAATCCCAAGCCCTAAGACCCATGGTTCAGATCTGTAGGGAGGAATGTTGGGCCCCACTGGGCAACTCTGCCACTGTCGTTTCCTGGAGCCACAGGCAAAGAGGACTTCAGAGCACAGGGCTGAAATATCAGCTCCCAGGAGAGCCCACCCTGCAGCCCCTGGGACTCATGTCCCAATGCTACTGTAGCCCCTACCCCCACCTCCCTGCACTGTTACACCCAGGACCCCTGAAGAGGCACCAGGTGTACCTACTGGCCCATTGGCCTATGACCCTACCCTGACCTCAAAGCAAGTCCCTTTTGTATCTGGCCTCCAGATTGTAAATGGACTAGTCAGGTTCGAGCTCAGTTTATGAGCTAATTATTGGATTGAAAAAATGAAAATGAACTGATTGGTGTTAACTGGCACCAATCAGATGCTTAAGATTGAAATGGCTCAATCAGCCTTGTATGGTAAGGGACCCTGAAAAAGAATATAAGGTACAGCAAGAGCCAGCTTGATTCATATGCTCCTGCCTCTGAAGAGCATGAAAGAATTCAACAACAGCCTCCAAAGAAGCATGGAGCAGATGACCTCCATGGGGTTCAGCAGACCTGTAGAACTCTGCAGACCTTCTTAGAAACTCAGAACCTGCGCCTGCCTCTGGCCCTGCCCCTGACACCGCCTACAAAGAGCATTGCTGGTCCGGCTTAGAGTCTCAAAAGGTCTGGCCTAGAGTTTCCCCAAGCTTATGCCAATAGCTCACAAAGAGCTGTTTGTTGTTAGTATATGCCACAAGTCCCAGAGAACTGTAACACTGGTGTCTCTGATACCACCTCCTAGTAATTGGCACCACTGACCAGTGCAGACCAGCACTACTGACAGTGACTGGAATGCTGTGTCTGACCACCTTTGAGAACTGCCCATAACTTTTGATCACCTGGTACCACTTCTGGTGCTGTTGCCTCCATTATTCTCTGGCCCATTTTCTGGTGGTATCCAGCCCAGCCTCCAGACTGTTGCTATGGGCTGCTGTTGAAGTAGGGCTTCAGTGGCCCTACTTGTGAGCACCTCCAGCTGCCACTATGAGTTGGACCCTGATGCACTGCTGAACACTGAACCACCAGCTCCAGGCCCTCATTGATAGGACAGCATCATCTTGTATGAGCAGCCTTTGTTAGGGACTATAAGACGCTGTGGACATCATCTGGGGTGAGATAACCTGCCACTTGTGGCCTTGGAGACTCTTTGTTTCCCCAATCTCCTTTTTAATGAGATAAAACCCTTTGTTGTTTATGCCTGAGCCTGAGTGATCTTGCAGGTGAAAACACAAAAGAGGTGACCTGACCTCCACCTTGGCATTGTCCTTTGGCATTGTTTTAGTACTGTTTTAATGGGAATGTAAAATGGTACAACCACTTTGGAAAACTATTTCATAGTCTCTTAAATTAAACCTATACCTACCATATGATCCACCGATTTCGCTCAGATATCTACCCAAGAGAAATAAACACACATTTCCACATAAATACTTGTTCAGGGAAATTCATAGCTTTATTTGTAATGGTAAAAAATGGGAAACAACCCAATTTTCTATCCGCAAGTGGAGAGAGAAACTGGCACAGACATAAAAGGATATTATTTGGCAAAAGAAACAAGCTGTTGACACACTTACACCAAAATGGCTGAATTTCAAAATCATTATGCTGAGGCAAAGAAAGCCCATTTCAGAACCAAAAAATTCCATTTTCTAAATTCCATTTATAAAAACACTAGAAAGTGAAAACTAATCTGGAGGGCCAGGAAGCAGATCTGTGGTTGCCTGGGACAGAAGAACAGGGAGTGATGAATCCTAAAGGGTCAAAGAAATGCCTACTCTCTGAAATTTGGTTTCACGAGTATATGTAAATATTAAAACTGATCAAATTATACATTTCAAATATTTTATTTTATTTTAGGGTAAAACTCCATGAAGTTGGGAAACTCTGTTAAAAACAGGTGAAACTAACTTATTCCATTAGAAGCCAAAATAGTGGCTCCATTTGGGCAGCACAGACATCAGAAAGGGGCACTGGGCATCTTTTGAGGTGCTGGTAATGTTTTATGTCCTGACCTGGATGCTGGCTACACTGCTGTGTTCAGTTTGTGAAAATTTTGAACTGAATATTTATTGTTTGTGTAATTTCCTGCATGTATTTTATATCTCAATAAAGTTTTTCTAAAAACAGTTTTTCACCAGGTCTTCAATGAGAGCTGTAGTTGCAAAACAGAGATTAAAACTCTAAACTCTGGAATCGACATGCCTGGTTTCAATATCCCATATGCCCACAATTGTGTGACCTTAGGCAAGATTTTAATTCTCTCTAGTCTTCAGTTTCTACACCTGAAAAAAAAAAGGATGTAATAATCATATACTTCTTGTTGGTCTTTCTGTGACCGATGGAGATGAAAAGAATAAGGATGCTTACATTTATTAAACATTTAGTATAGGCTGGGTTCTGTGAGTACCTTATAAATATTATCTTATTTATTTTTAACAAATATAAGGAAGATTCTCTAGATTTCCTATTTAACAGGTGAAAGACATGAAGCACAGAGAGGTTAAGTAGATAGTCCAAGGTCACACAGGTAGTGAATAATAGATGATAAAACCAGGAAACCTGATTCTGATGAACCTACACAGCCTGATGCACTTAGCATAATGTCCTGCAAATGGGAAGCACTGAATAAAAGTTCTTATGGTATCCCAGTGCCTATGATGACCATAAGAACTTTTATTTAGTGCTTCTCATTTGCAGGGCACTATGCTAAGTGCATCAGGGAAAGCCTTGATTAAGAGGCTATGTAGGTTCATCAGAATCAGGTTTCCTGGCTTTATCATCTATTATTCACTATCTGTGTGACCTTGGACTATCTACTTAACCTCTCTGTGCTTCATGTCTTTCACCTGTTAAATAGGAAATCTGGAGAATCTTTCTTATACTTGTTAAAAATAAATAAGATAATATTTATAAAGTACTCACAGAACCCAGCCTATACTAAGAATGCAAACTAGTCCAAACATTATGGAAAGCAGTGTGGAGGTTCCTCAAACTGCTAAAAATGAAGCTTCATACGAACCAGTAATACCATTTCTGGGAATCTACCCAAAGGACACAAAAACATTAATCCAAAAAGATACATGCACCTATGTGTTTATAACAGCATTGTTTACAATAGTTAAAATATGAAAACAACCCAGATGTCCAAAAATAAATGATTGGATCAAGAAGATGTGGTATATATACAAAATGGAATACTACTCAGCACTCAAAATAGATAAACATGCATTTCCCAGCAACATGGGAAGGGACCATGCTCAGCGAAATAAGCCAGAAAGAAAGAGAAAAATATCGAATGGTTTCACTTACAACAGTGTTAAAGTATGTTACGGGTCCAAGTTACGACAGAGTCAATCCGATGTAATTACAAAGCGGTGGTTTATTGCTAGCTCGAGCTGGGGTCCCAATTAGCCTGAAGTACCAACGCAGCGGTCTAGTAGGCTAAAATGGAGACCCTCAGCACAGAGTTGGTGCAGCTTATAAAGGCAGTTACAGATACAAAGGAATTCAGCAACTAGACAGATTTTGGCAATACATCAAGGGGGGGTGGTGGTCTCGAAGCAGATGGCCAGGGTGGTTATCTTTTAGTGTCCCTGAAGCCTTTTGCCCCTGGCGGGGGAGTCTATAGACCTTGAAGTTTTACTGCCGCCTGGGGAAGTTTATCTCAGGTTGCAGTCCTTGAAGTTTTACAGCTGCAGGGTGCCAGACTGTGGCACCTTGCTTTATCAGTGGCTATTGACATTCTTACTTTTACATACTTCTACAACAGGAATATAGGAAAACCAATAAGAAAAAGACATTCAACAAGGGAGGGGGAGGATGAGGGCTCAAAAAGGGGGAGAAAAGAGCAAAAGGGACTATGGTGACGGTTCACGGGTAAAGCTGTGATGGGTAACTCATGGGGAATAAACACTAATGTAAAAGACATGAATAAATAAATATATTTTTTTAAAAGTTCTTATGGTCATTGTTTTTATTCTTAAGATGCCTCAATTGTTAAGGATGCTAACAAAAGAAACAAAAGGAAATCAGGCCCTGCAGGGCAGATTTTAAAGCTCAGTCCCTTAAGCATCTTCTCCCCTCCCGCTCCCCGCATAAATCCATGTCCCCTTTGAGGATTGGTCTTTGCAGCAGTGTGCTTGGTTCTGAGTGTTAATGTGCTTCTCTCTCTCCCCCAGTTAATTCACCACTGAGTCACAGGGCCTAGCATGGAGGTTCTCCACATTAAATGAAGGAGTAGAGGGAAACTGGGATAGATTCTCAGGTTCCTGATTAACCCATGAGGGTCTGAAGTCCCAAGCTTCTCTAAACGACATCTTATCCTGGGTGCTGTCAGGTCAAAACCCAGGTGTTATCTGAAATCAAGCCCCTCTATATAAGTAGGCAAAAAGAGCAGAAGAAAAAGGTGGACTTTTATAGATTGTAGGTGGCAGTCTTAATACTCAAGGGAACTTACAGTTTGTCTTGGGCAGCCATAAGGCCCGAGGTTTTCCCACCTCTGCCCACCCTCAACCCCCAATCTTCAGAGTTTATATCAAGGCTTTAAATGGGTTTAATCACGTGTACCAGCTACATGATCTTAGCAACATTTTTTATCTCAGGGATATGTTCTTGGGCAGCTTCTGGGAACAGGAAGGCAAATGAAATGAACATTACAGGAGAGAGTGTGATTGCGTGGGGTGGGGGCGACGCCTCTTAATTGTTGTGGTCCAGCACTCAGTTAACAGATCATCATGTACTTTTAATTGCCTTCCCCACCAAGCCATTGCAGCCCATCCATTACCTGTGGGCAGGCGTTGTGATGTGCTGGAGATAGAAGGGAAGGAGCCGGTGGGCTCGCCTGGGAGGAAAGCAATTGCTGAGAGGAAGTCAGGCACCTAAGAGGGTTGGGTGAGGGGAAATGAGAAGGAGGATGAGCTAGAGAGGAAGCCAACTAGAACAAGTCAGGCCTTCAGAGTGCAATGCGGGTCTGATGTCTCTGCACACCCAGTGTGACTCTGTGTTTTGCAAACATCCTAAACCGAGCAGGTTCATCATCATTTCAAGCAGACTTGTTGTTCTATTAGTTGTTTTCATAATGTTCTTCACTGTATTCCACTGTACTCCACTGTACTCTGCCACACACCGCTGCACTCTGTTCTCTGCTGCTGCTGTTGCTTTATATGTCTTGGTTCAGATGCACCCATGCACGCAATCCCACACCCTGCTTCAGATTCCCGCCATCAGGCATGCATGTAGGCCTTCAGAGGTCTATCATTGAGGGGAGGGAGGAAAAACCTGATAATTCTCTTGTTTGCCTGGGTGGTAGCTCTGGAGTCTAGGCTAGGCAATAATGGTCAATTCCCAGGATGCTTGCTGCCCTTCACACTGGGGTCAGTCTGGGAAGAGCACAGTCTCTACTCAAAGACAAAGGTAATGTCTATAGAGGCTTGCCACAGAGGCAAGTGCTCAGCTGGACGCCTTGTAGCTGATTATTTTGAAACCATGCAAACCTGGAGAATGTCATGGTTCATAGGTTCTTACCCCTGTGCTCACAATTGCAAGACTGAAACAGAGTGTAACAATAACAGCATTTATTTGCTAGAGGTGGGAGAGAAGGAAAAAGGAAAGAGTTCCTGAGGTCACAAGTGGCCTCTACCCTACTCCAGACATTGTCTGCAGTGTCCATTAGTCCGAAGCAAGAGCTGCTCGTGTAGGATGACCTTGTTCCTTCGATGAGAGCCTGGACCTGGGGGCTACACTGATAAATGGTGGACCAGGACCCAACCCACCGTGGCAGCTGGAAATAGTCACAAGTGGTGCTGCCAAGGTGGCATTGTAGCAGCCAGCAGCACACATCCAGGGACTGGATCACTCTGGGCTATGGGACCTTCTAAGAGTTCTGATTAGCACTGGTAATGAGCCAAGTCACCTCGTCTCCAAAATGAAGGGGTGTAGTTCTATGTGCCCCCAACATTTCTTTCTAGCAGGCAAACTGCTCCTTTGATTCTGGAGCAGGCTGGGAAATCAGAAGCTTTTAAAGGACAGACATCCTCAGGTTGTGGATGTCAGTCTAACCCCCCTTAAGAGAATATTAGGAAGGGAGGCAAGAGAAAGCTCTGGGATAATGGTGGGGTCTGGGTGCTTATGGGGCGGGGGTAGCTGGGGGTTTCCGTGTCAGGACAAGTGTGCTGGGCCAGCACTCAGGTTATAACGCAGCCTCCCTCCCATAGGTCCCGTAACCCATCTGACTACAAGGTCCTGCTCGGGTACCGGCAACTACAAAAGCCCACGAAGCATAGCCAGCAGATGACAGTGTATCGAGTCTTCGTCCACGATGACTTTAACAAGACCTACTTCCTGGGGAGCGACATCACCCTGTTGCAACTGTCTTTGT
>PVIJ01009354.1:0-67454 GCA_004024925.1 Scalopus aquaticus
ATGGATCACGGGTGAATTGGTGGTGGGTTACCCAAGGGGAATACAAAATATAAAAGATATAAAGATATAAATAACAATAAATTATATATATATTAAAAAAATTATAGTCACTCAAAAAAATAGTGTATCCCTAATATCTAGTATAGTTAACCTGTGAATGAATCAACTTCCTAAGCTGTATTCTCTCTACACTCTTTCTATGGTTGATCAGACCTCGTCTCAAGATTTCAGAGGCCATTTATGTGTTAATGACTATGAAGATGTTTAGCCACAGACCACATTTCTCCTCTGAATTTGAGTCTCTTAATCCCAATATGTTTAACACTGAGCACATCTCTTTCTCTAAAGTGGCTCTAATTTCAATTTCTAATAGCTATATACTAACAAATATAAATATTTGTTAGTCGCTCTTATACTTCCTTCCAACCCCACCCTCACTCAGATACCAAACTCTGTGATACTATACTCAACATATTTCTCAAGTCTGTAATCTATGTGTTACAGATTGCACTGTAGTTCTAGTTTGCACTGTGATCATTTGTTTCTGGGATATTTGTCTGCAAACCTAATCAACTTTGAATATTTATACAACAGCTTGATTCCTTTCCAACCTCTCTTCTTACTAACTAGTCTTTGCCTTAGATGCTATGCATATTTCTTCATATTACTCTGTTTCTATTTCCATGCTTTTGCTTGTTCTATAGCCTATTTGTATTTGTTCTTTACAGCATCTCAGGCACTAGCTCATCTAGTCACTCTTCTCTAAATTTTGATTTGCTTTAGGTGTCCTTCCTCAGTGCTTTGAAAATGCACATGTCAATTACATTGGTCAACAGGAGATCGTTACTGACTTTATAAGGCCCTAATCTTCAGTATCTTGGTGTGCTGAACATGAATATAACCCTGAAAATTTTTTATTAGCTCTCATTTTGAAGATATGTTATGTAATTCATTTTATGTTTCACCATGTAAATTTATCCAGTAGGACTGCAACAACATCCTAAATCAGCCTAGAATGATGTAATATTGCATTTCATTGCATAATACCATCATGCACACATCATCCAGAGTTGATTGCATCATTTTCTGATGTAATGCAATACTACTGCCAGGCAGTTGCTGAAGTAAGCTGACGTCAGCAGGGCACTAGATAAAGCCCTGTCGGAAAGGTTGAGCATTGAAAATAGTTCAGACTTTGTGCAAGACAGTTTAAGCTACTGTTACATAGAAGTGTTATTATTTTATCCATTTAGACACAACACAGAACAGTCGTGCCTCGAAAGTGGGTTAACAGTGTGGACAATTTCTGCTCTATTTGTGGGGAAGTGACATTTGCTAACCAGAAGAAAAGTATCACTTCTCTAGTGAAGAAGGCTTATCATCTTTACTTCAGATGCAGGGTTGGTGACCAAGACAAGCTTTGGGCCCCACATATATGCTATGCTACATGTACAACACAGCTTTCACAGTGGTGAAATGGCAAAAGACCATCAATGCGGTTTTCAGTCCCCATGGTGTGGAGAGAGTCAAGAAACCACATAAAGGACTGTTACTTCTGCTTGGTTCCTCTTTCTGGCAGAATAATGAAGCAAAAGAAGTCGAGAATAGTCTACCCAAACATTCTGTCTGCATTGAGACCAGTTTCACATGGTGAGGGACTTCCTATTCCAGAACCTCCAGCAGAATATCCTCTTGATTTATCTGATGAGGACAAGGGTGAGCCGACCTGTTCTCCTGTTATATCAGCATGCAGTGATCCAGACTTTCACTGTGGTGGATCATCAACCCCGCACAGACTAACACAGGAAGAACTAAACGACCTGGTTCATGATTTGGACTTATCCAAGAACAAGGCAGAATTGCTAGGATCAAGACTCCAACAATGGAATCTTCTAGAAGAAGATGTCACAATTACTTCCTATCAAAAGTGCCACCAGCAGTTGGAGACTTTCCTCAGAAAGGAAAGTACTCTGGTATTCTGGTCTGATATTGAGGGCCTCATGAATGCCTTAGTAATCACTCATGACCCACAAGAATGGAGAATATTTCTAGACTCTTCAAAACTGAGTCTTAAGACTGTGCTTTTGCGCAATGGAAACCATCTTCCATCTCTTCCATTCCTGAACAGCTGTACAAGAGACAAACGAAGAAATCTAAGAAGTAGTCTATGACTTGATTTTTTTACAGGTATTAACCATAGGCCTATTACTATTGGCATGCATTTCGTGATGTAAACATCAATTTATTGCAGATTACAAAAATAACTAGAGCCAAAATTAGAATGTGACTGTCATATTTGTGTTGAGCACATACAAATTGATAGGAAATGACTAATTGTATTTCATTAACATGACTTTTGTAAAAATTTGTTCGCCAGTATTTTCAAACAAGCATTGCCAAATTGATAAGAGAAAAAGTCATATAGAAGTTTAATGATAACATGTATACCTCCTGTATACATGGGAGAGACCCATCGTGACTGAGTAATTTGCCCAAGTCACTTTAGATGCCATCTTAGCTATTTTAGCTAAAAAGAGGAATTTGGGATAAGAGAGGGGAAGTTCACTTAGGGAGCTTACAGGGAAAACAAAATTATACATAATTTAAGTGCTACTTTCTCCACTGAAAAAAGATAAGGAGATTTGGTCTTCCTGATCAAGGCCCTTGCAGAGTGTTTACATACATAATAAATAAGTTTACTTATAAATATCAAAAGCAAACTCTATTCAGTTTACATCCATGGAATGAAACTTCTGTTAAAAAGACATGTTTTGTAGTGCATATTTTTTCTTCCCTACATTATAAAGCTATTTTCAAAGGCACATGAACTGAATTAGCAAAGCAGCAAATTGTGAAATTATTCAAAGATTTTTGTGACTTTGCATTCTGGAGATTGCTATAATTGCAATTGAATTATATATATATGAATGTTATGGATTGTCTTCTCTAAACAAGTATATATTCCTCTATTGACTGTGCCTTTTATTTCTTCAGTTTGCAATTGACTGATGCATGCCTATTTTTATTGATGCAAATGCATGAACATAAAAAGTATAATTAGAAGTTACAGTCATTCTTTAATGTATCAAACACATATGTCTTTAAGAAACACCAAAATTATTCCAAGAGCAATACATTTGCTACCTATTGCAATAGATACCTAAAAAGATACACCTTTCTTTTTTGTTCCTTCCTTGTTACCTTAAAAAGTTGTTTCTTCTGGGTCTCCCCTGTGGCTCAGCAGTTAGGTGCTGCACTGTGGAGCTGTCAGCAGCAGCGGCATGAGTTCGACACCCAGCCGGGGAGATTCCCACATGGCACGGCAGACCTCTCCTGTCTCTCCCGCTGCTCCCCTCAGCAGTGTGTTTCCATCTATCTGCCTGTTCTGCTCCCCACTCTGTCTCTGGGAACCCTCTCACTGCCCCAAGCCTCTGGTCTGTACCGCAGCTTCCATGCATAAATAAATCTTTTAAAAAAAAAAGTTGTTTCTTCATGGGATGGGTATATTTAATTCAGCTTTCTTAGTCAAGATTCACAGTGCAATAATTTTTAAAAAACTATTGAGGCAAATTTTGAAACATAGTGCCTTTTTCTCCATCTTAACACATAAATACCCCTTTTGCATTATTATAATAAATATTTAATTATACTACTAATAATGTAAACATTGAACTATACTTAAATATGAGCTATCAAAAACATTTGGTAGAGGAAATAATGTCAGTATTAATAATTGAATGATTTATGTGGAATAAAATTGTATTTTGTACTTTTTGAAAATTTGCTCTAACCAAAATTTTAAATATTACTACTCCCAAAATAAACCCCCTTTAGAAATAAAATTAGTCTTTTTCTAACATAAATTGGTTTCATATCAAATTTAAATTATTTAATTTTATATCATTTTCACAGACAATATATCTTCATTCTAATATAAAATGAGACAGATAATAATAATAATTTAAAAATGAATAATACTATGGACATGCATAGAGCATATATTTAGTAGATATCTGTATTACTGAAATGATTGATATTCGTTCACAGAAATTTGTTTTCAAATTATGCATAAGTTTTTAACTATTTCAAAACATTTAAATTTGTGCTAGATATTTTTATTATTATTCAATAAATTTCCATGTTTTTCCCTTTATGAAAGCGGAAATTCTGATTTCTTGGTGAAATTTTCCAATTATTAGCCAACACTTTGATGAATTTCCATGGATCTATCATTCCATGGATATTGTTTCCCTCCTTTTGAGAGAATCTTGTGTTGTAGAGAATTATGTGGAGTATTTATCAAGATTTCAAAAGTTACATTGACTTTAATCTCTAACTATAATTTTTGCAAAATGTAAAATGATTAGTAGAAACAATAGAAAAAGTGTTAAGAAGAAATCAAACTATGCATCACCTTACAAAAAGCACCCATAATGCTATCAACCAGGTGTAAACATAAGTAGGACTTTGGATTAAATTCTTCTACTCTTATGATAAATTGGAACTAGACATTCATTCCCTGTATAGATTGGTTTGTGACATTAGTAATATAATTGTTTTTTCCATATCATTAAATAGTCCTACAAGACATTACTCTTTTATATTGCATCAGAGCAGTTCATAATATATTAGGAAGTTGGGATTATATCATTTTATACTGCCATCATTGCCTTTCATCAGTTATCTTTTCAAATACTCACGGATTCCTCAGAATAAATTGCTAGAAGTATATAATTGGAACAGAGGGTATAAACACTCAAATCTATTATTTTTAGAAATTATTAACTGAAACAATTATAAACTTTATTTCATATTTGATAGTTTTTTCTCTTTATAATCAAAGAAGTATCCGACAGCCTACAAAAATCTTGAGTTATTTTGTATTTTGATATTTACTCAAGACTCAAAGACATTACTTTATTGTTTGTAGTTGAATGTTACATTAATTCTTTCACTGTCATTTTACCATGAGTGTTATCTTGGCTGAATATCATCAGTGAATAGTTGTTTTTTAAGGATTTATGCATGTCATATACACTGAGTTCTTCATGTATGAAAATGTCCGTTATATTTTGAATTGAAAGAGAGCTTACCTGAGTCTAACATCCTTGAGTTACATTTATTTCCATATTTCAGAGGTTGATCTATTATGCCTGGACACTTAATGATGCTATAAAGAAGGCTGAGGGCAGTATAACTTTTCTGTTTGTAGGTGACTTACTCTTTTTGGCTATATGCACAAAGAAGTTTTATGTCTAAAGTCCAATTACTTATCCAGGATGTATCTTTAACATATTAATAATAATATTTTCCTAATAGAATGTGGATTTTAGTTCTGTAGATTCAAGCCTTCATTTTGAGATTTTTTAAAAATTACTGTAACAGGGTGGTCTCAGGGGAAGGGGAGTTTCTATGTTCCCTGCCCATCCAGGGGAGCGTGGAACTGAGCAGGGGGGAGGAAAAGCTGGAGAGGAGACTGGGAGAAGGAAGGAAGAAGATAGAGAGCAAGAAGGAGACCTGGAGGAGATACAAGGAACAGAGAGACATGTGAAGAAGCTGTGCTTGCTTCTCAGCCTAGGACTGGTGGCAGGGATTTGGGAGACATGGAAGGAGACACTTGCTCCAGACGTGGGTGAGAGACCCATGGGGAGGCTGACAATGGCAATTTTTATATTGATTTTGATTTTGTTCTTTTTCTCCAGACTTGTTTGGCCATTTCTGCCCCTTTCCTGTGGGTCCCCACCAGTAGGTGTCTTAGACTTGTTGCAAGCTTTTGAACCATAGCAGTCCTGCTTTGGGCCAACCCTGTTTAGGTGGGTATTTACCCATGAGGGGATGGGTAACTTTGGGCATTTGATTCTAAAACTATATCCTCTGTTCTTTTCTTTCTCCTGTATATTGCACACTAATTGTATTGAAGTTCCTTTCCATTAGAGATCTTATGCACTAGAGTATATTTTGTCTGTGGATGGCAGAAACTATCTAGAATGGGTAGATTTGGGGGTTCTAGGGTACCCCTCACACTGCCCAGTAGCTTTACTTCTGTCAACATATTTTTACATCCATTTGATCCCTGTGTAAAATTGTATTGATTTTTTGTAGAGAAATTTCCTATACTTCTCAATGCTCCTATAAATGTTCTATACTCTTAATGCTTTTCAAATACCCGGAGATTTGCATCTGTGGACTTCTCATTATTTTTTCTGATCTCTAAGGACCAAATGGTTGCTCATATCCCTAAATAAAGTTTCAGGGTGAGAGACTAGAACTTTATGCTCTAGATTGAAAAGAGGATAAAGCCTCAGGAATTGAATATAATTTAAGTCATTAAAGTTCAGAGGCATCAGCTGGCTATTGGAGACATTCTATTTAAATATTAAATGATTGGAATAAGGAGTGACCTTTTCAGGAGAGGAGAGGTCAACTTCCTTTTTCCCTTTATAATCAGAGAAAAAGCATTTTCCATTTTGGAGTGCAAAGTTAGTTAGCCTTCCTTTGATCTTGTCATCCAATGGATAAGGCCTGAGGCCATTAGAGACCAATACACTTATTATTTGCTGTAAAGTAATTGACAAGGATTATTTCTCTGATCCAGAATATCTTGTGTGCACATTCAGGATAAAATTATTACAAATGAATGGATTTTAAACATCTGACATCTGTATTCTGTTCACTGATTTAATAACATCCCTGCCTTCCTAATTAATTGAGGAAAGGACAATGAGTATCAAACCTAAAGCTTTTTGTTGTCTTTGGGTGTAGCTGGACAGGTGGATAAGGCTAAGACCAGTGGCCCAAACTGGTTTATCAGCTGGTGTTTGCTGAGCCATTATCCAGGTGGCTACAGGGCTAACCATGCCTGCACAAGTCCAGTGAGGAGCACCTGAGAGCAGCAACAATGAAAAATCATCCCGCATAGAAGTCTAGGGGTGTAGGGTAAATGGAAGTTGTCAGTATTCTTCCACCTTCCCGACATTAGCATCAATGATCAACACCTGTGCTCTTACAGGTGTGCTTGGTGGCGGCACCTGGAGTGTGGCTTGGGCGTGTGTGAGTGGGTGCACCCGGGCCTGGAGGCTGAGCATATAAGGGCGGCCACAGAGGCCTATGTGGCGACAGAGGATTATGCAGTGAAGCACAGTGGAGACCAGTGAAGAGAGCATGAGAGAAGACCAGAGAGCACAGAAAGAGCAGAGATTGGAGAGGCGCTAGGAGACCTAGTCGCCTCCTGGCCCACAGATCCCCCTGCCTGCCCTGCACCTGGCTACCTCCCTACAAATGGTGTAGAAAGATCATAAAAAGCCTGAAAAAGCTGCCTAGGGCTCCAGGACTCTCTTTTACCCAACTGCCCTTGATCATAGAAAACCTGCTCTGCTCCTTGCTGGCGCTGCAGGGAGGAGCTTACACTCAGTCTTCCATTCGCAAGCCAGTGGGATGGACTGATAAGAGCAGGGGGTCTCTGTATAAAATATTGTTTATATAATGAAACAATGCAGAACATATAGTGAAAACTGTGCCTATCACACTTTGATATCTGCTATATTCACGACTGTATCTTTGGCTGATTTACCTCAGCACACAGTGACTATCCCAACACTTTATTCTACTTAAGTCTGATTCTTTGACTCATCTCTGGGCCTTACATGTAGTGGCTATCAGTATGTTTTTGATGCTCATTTGTTTTCTTAGATCAGTATGTTTGTTTTTTTTTTCAGCTCATTCTGTTGGCTTAACATCTTACAATTTTGCTCATCTTTTATTAAGTTTACACTCATTTAATTGCTTTCAGCATTTTGGCTAAAGTCATGTGTAGACTCATTAAATGATTTGCTAGGGAGAGGTACTCAGGAGATTTTTTTTTTTTCTTGTGTCTTGGTTGTCCCCTAAGCTGAGTTTTTCATTTCTTTTGTTTTTTAATCCCTCATTTAGTCCCTCGCTTTCACCCTTACAGTAATAGAATCATTACATAAATGTTATACCTTCTCTTCATTTTTCTCATGCTCAGGGATTTTAATCCAGACTGTTTATTATTTTCTTTTTTTAAAGTGAATGCTTCTTGAATCCCTTATAGCTTTTACCTTCTTTATATTTGTCAAGTTCTGGCTGCTTCCACGGTAGTGCTCAGGATGCACATGTTATGGAATATGCTGGATAATCAAAAAGTTCTCTTTAATCATGTGCTGTTGGGCAGTGTAGTGCCAGCAAGGCACAGTGCAAATTCTCTATGATTCAGGCAGATGGGTAAAGGAGGAGGCCCGGAGCCCTCGGTGGCTTTTCAGACTTTTAATTATGTTTTGAAGTGAGGCAACTAGGTACAGGGCAGGCAAGGGGGCCCGAGAGGCCAGGAGGCGGGCAGGCCTCCTAGCTCCCAGCGAATCTTCAGTCTTTCTGGGCTCTCTGGCATTCTTTCATGGTCTCTCCTCTGCATGGTCCTCTGCAGCCACTCTCTATACTCTGCCACTGCCGCTGCTGCTGCCACTACTGCTGCTTTTTCTGCTTTTGCCACTGCTTTGCTGCTTCTGTGACACCGCCCTTATATGCTGTCTCTCCGGGCCCAGGTGCGCCCACTGACGCACGCACACACCCTATTCCAGGTGCTGCCATCAGGCATGGATGCAGGACTGCAGGTGTCTCTCGTGAAATCTAATAGTGGTAGGATGGAAGATCCTGATCAATCTTTCACTTACCCTACAGTCAGGCACCAGCATGCCAAGAATGATTCACCATATGACCACCTTGAGGCCTTAACGTCGGGCCAAGGATGTGACTAGATATTTAAGGGAAAAAAGACAGAACTGGGTCACAGCAAGTAAGTTGAACTGGAGAATTAATCAGATACAGAGCATGCAAGTTTCTATGCACTAGTGTGTGAGTCTTAGTCAATTAGAAAAGATCTTAGATTGGGCGGCTTAACCAATACAAATATGTTTTCTGTTCTGGAGGCTGGAAGTCCAAGATCAAGGTGGTGGTAGTTTATTTCCCTTTGCTTGCAGATGACCATCTTGCTGTGGGTCTTTTGTCTGTATATGCACAACCCTAGTGTTTCCTGTTCTAAGGACAGCAGTGACGTTGCATTAGGACCCTACATTTATGACCTAATTTAACCTTAATTATGTCAAAGGCTCTTTCTCCAAATATAATAACATTCTACAGTGTTGTCAATTGCAACATCAACATATGAATTTGGGGGGAAATATGATTTGGTCCATAACATCCAGGATTAAGGAGTTGGTGGTAATTCTAAATGTCACAGGAGGCCATGGTAGGATTTCATTGGGGTGGGTGGGTGTCTTCTTTTATGTGATTTGTTTGTGAGTTGGAATTTGGCGGTAGGTATTACTTTATGTCCATTTTTCTGGTATACCATGTTTGGACATAAGGCAGGGAGAATTCAACAGGGAGTTTGTGTCTTTGTTGAAAGAACTGAGATTCTACTTTCTTTTGAGCTTAAATAAAATCTACCATAGTTTCTCTCTCCAAGCCCAATGACCGGGATTTCTGCAATTCCATCCAGCAGCCCAAAGATCTAACTGTTCAGTCTACTTCATGTGATGGCCTATTGACTGACGCTGTCTGCTCCTCAGCAGTGGGAAGTAAGGAGGATTTCTGTGGCATGGCGCACAGAGGACTAGTGCCTGGGAGTCTCTGTGGATTTCTCCATCCTACCCTCAGAACACTAACCCTTAAAGACTTGTCATTTCTGTGCTCCCTATTTATTGCTAAGAACAATTACTAGAACCAAGCTCTATAATTTTACGAGCTTTACTTTCCTTTCCATCTGGAGATACAATATGGACGGGGACTGTCTCGTGAAATATTTTCTTGCTTCAGCTTAAATCCCATAGAGACAGAGAATCAGGCTTGGAGTCCTGAAGCCAGTTCCAGGGTGGCTGCTTGGTCCTTATCTCAGCGAAGAAAGAGTTCAACATTGAGACCAAAGTTAGGCAGAACAGCTAGGAAGTAATTGTCAGATAAGAAGAAAGACAGATAAGCTTTCTGAACAGAGGGGGTCATGAGTAGGTATCAGAGAAGGGGCAAGAAACATGGGTTTATATATTTTATTTGAAATAAGGAGGGTTAGTATTCTCCCAGGGTGAGAAGAGGAGCGTTCGTATTCTACCTTGTATCTTCTTGGATTGGCAGGATTTCAGGGCAGATTCTTATCTAGTTGATTCGGGCCATCTGTGCAGTTGGGGAGCCAGGGTCCCCTTTGTGGGGGGCTATATGGTTCAGGAATGTGCAGATGGGGCTGCCCTTGCCCACATAGGCCCACACAGATGTTGCTTTAAGTTGTGCTTCAGCCTACAGAAGTCCTGTTTTCAGCATGGTTAAGAATTCTATCTCAAGGCTGGGGTCCTTTTTAACCCTGGCTTACTTTATCCTTTGATCATTTATTTACCACATGCCCAACTTTTTTTCTCCTTATCGATAGTTTTCTTCATAACCATTTTCTGCATGCAGGATTTATCCTAGTGTGTAGAGTTCTATATTTGTGGATGTTAGTGGATATTCCCATGATTTTCTGACCACATTTCTGTCTGCTGCATATTTTCTGCAGACAGAATCGGTGTACAAACATACCAGAATTTTCAAGTGACTGCTTTTAGATTACTACTTTTCCAATTTTATGACAAAGTACTGTATTTCTTTTCTTGAAGGATTGCTTCTGGTGAAAAAAAAATACTGCTGCATGTATTTGTTGTTACTGTTTTGTTTCTTATCGGTGGAGGCAAAATCAGTGATCTAGCTTAAATCGGTCTTAATGTCTTTGTAAGAGTACCTTATACTGCATATTCTTGTAGCTGCTTCACGTTTGTTTGTTTTTTTTTATTTGATTCAGTCACATGGCAGCCCCTTCCTCTCTTTAATTTAGATTGACTTTACACATTATTTTTTAATTAAACAGTGTTTCTGTCACTGGATTTGTATTTTTTAATCAAGAAAATGAAGCAGAGCAATTAGTTGCTTGAAATTATGAACAAACTAAACCACACAGCTCTCAACAGACATCGATTCTGTCCTGACTCTTACATTCTAAATGAAAAAGAGAACTCATAAAAGACTCTGCTGTGAACAGAACAGGCAGAGATAACACAGGCTCAGACACACTAAAAGCTAATTACCTACAGTAAGTGATTTGAAGCAAGGCCAAAAGAAGATTGGGAGTAAGCATATTAAAGTCACTATTATAGAAGACATGAAATGAGACAAAAGAAATGAGGGATGGAAATGTAATGCATGGAAGGAATTCATAAGGGAGATTAAGAAAATTACATTGCTATTGTGTTTTATTCCAGTTAAAGTGAATGACCTTCACTGGCGATAATTCTGATTTCAGCATTTGTCAGAGAACACAGACTGTCCGGTGGTTGATGGCACACAGGTTAATTCCATTTTTGTCTTCCTAGCCCCACCTTCTTTTCTTATCAATTCCCCCCCAGGTGTAGATAATTAAATACATGGGGAAAAATTACAGGCATGTGACAACTCAAACAAGATAGATATTCTGTATTACGTTTATCCAGGTGAAAGCAGGATTTTTCCAATGTCATCCTCTCATCAGTTACAAAACTGCTGGCTTTATACATTAATAATTCTTCAGCTAATGAAATGTCAGAACAAATTTTTCCAACTTTCATTGAAATGGCAGTCCCAGAATGGCCCACAGTTGATGGAAGTCTTTATTTTGGTAGAAAGTCATTTTTTTTAATAGCTCATTTTCATATACTCATAAATTTGAACAAAATGCCTTGTTTTCCTTGGTGACAAGGTTGTAATGGGTCACATGGGAGGGTGAAGAATTGAAACATAAGTCAGACAGCATTTGGGATTCGTGTACCTTCTTCCTTAATGAGAGGATTGTGCTAGAATCCACAAAATTTTAATGACTATGTACTTGACTAATTGAGGAATGGAGATAGGGTAAAATCTAATAACCTGATTTTTATTGCTAAATGTAAGAAAATAAAGGCAGAGACCAAAGGAAATTTGCCCAGTCAGATAATTTAGCATTGCAGTTTTATACAGATATGATTCTTATGACATAGGATTTTATTTTTTGTCAAACCTTGATCTGATTCATTTATTTTATTTTATTTTCTTAAAGATTTATTTATTTATGCATACAAGAGCTGGGTTGTAGGCCAGAGGTATGGAGGCAGTGAGAGGATTCACCAGAGACAAAGTGGGGAGCAGAACAAGCAGATCAACTAAAGTACATTGCTGAGGGGAGCAGCAGGCAAGACAGGAGAGGTCTGCTGTGCCATATGGGAAGCTCCGTGGCCGGGGATTGAACTTGTGCTTCAGTGGCTATAGATAGCTTCATAGTGAAGAGACTTAACCCCTTGTGCCACCAGGGAGACCCTGATTCATTTATTTTAGAAAAATTATAAAAATTTTGCAGATGCATGAGATGGGCATATTTCATATTTTCAGGACTATTATAGGAATATAGAAGTTTTTGTCAGTCTTTATGGACTAAAATAACAAAATAGCAATGTTGAAAGTTTTACTTTCCGATTATGAAATCTACTCTTAATGATTTAAGCTGGAAAGGATTTATTGCAGAGTACTGAATGACTTACTGAATGACTTAAAGAATGACTAAGCAAGTTGATGTATAGACTTTAGGTCAAGCATCTAGGCACCTGTCCTTATATCACCACATGCCTGGGAAGTAAAGGGAACAGTTACTCTTGTGACCCAGGACACTGCCTACCAAGAAGGGATCTGAGATGTACCTTTCTGCTCTGAGACATTGCTGACCAGGCCATGATCCGTACCAGGAAAATGGCACCTGATGGGAGGCCATAATGATGTGAGACTAGCCACTGAATGTGTCAATCCAGTATCTTAATTTTATAGTATGGGTGTTGTGTAAAACTTCTTTGTATTTCTTGCCACTCTACATGTTTCCAAGTGCCTTTCAAATTATTTATTCATTTGATTATCATCACAAGATGATAATGACTATAGATCAAGTGTCTGATTGTAAATATTGTTCATACTTAGTTTATACTCTGTAGAAATACTTTTAAGACATCTCTATAGTCTTAATACACTTAATACCTCCATAGGATTCATGATGTTAATACACTTAAAGTTACTTCATGGCCCCCATTAATGGACATCTATTTAGTTTTGTTTTCTTTCATGATAAACAATACTACAATAGATATACTTGGACACATGTCCTTATATACTATTATTTTTTCTTTTTTACCCTATTAAAGGTTATAAGGCTGCTAATGACTTAATATTTTTTTCACCTTCTCCCTTAGCAATGCACCCTTTAAATTTCAGTTAATCATTTTTATTTCTTATAGCTAAAAATGGCTATGTGACTAAATAATATAAGCATGATTTCTAGAAAATTTCCCTAAAGGGAGGCAATGGGCCCTTTAAGACCTTTTCCTAGTTATACTAATTGAAGTGCAAATATATGGCTTGAATTCAAATATTCATCTTGCTTTACAAGATGTAAGCTGTGGGTTAAAGATGGCAATTACAGATAGGAACCAGGTGACCTTTCTGCTCTGAACCAGAGTGCCTGTATTCCTGTTTTGTTGCACCCCTGCCATTATTAGGCTTTCTGTTAATTGCAGCTAAGCAATTATGCACTTTCATTTTAATAATCAAATTGTGTTCTAAACTTTACATTTTCATCAATAATGAATAAAAACATGCTTTCCCCCACACTTTTACTCTTTGTAATTTTTCAGTTTTGCTCTTTGTAAATTTGCAGTATGAAATGAATATCTTTTTTATGAGATTATCTATTTTAATTTAATTTGAATTCCATTAATATTGTACTTTAGCTAGTTTCCAGGAATGTTTTTTCATTTGAATCTGTTTCCCTGAAAATTACCATGCCACATTGTGTTTGCTATTTTTTCTTAAAATTGTGAGAACTTTTCATAGGTTATTGGTTACCTTGTGTCTCTTAGCTATCATACTGTTTTTCTTAAAGTTCTAAACTGTTTTAAACAATAACAGTAGTTATAGATATATTTCTAAAGTTCTTTTTAATGTAAAAATATTTTAGTGCTCCTTAATTAAATGCAATTTTTGGTAAATCACCTTTATTATATTAAAATAGGATCTTTCTATGATTATTTCATTTAAAGTTTTTAAAATAAAGTTGTCAAGTAATTTTATGAAACAATAAAAATTTAAAAAATAATAAGAATAGGATCAAATGTTCTGAGTGTAAAGTTTATAAAGTCTATTTCTGAGTTTAAAAATATGAAGAATATAATAATGGAATAACCAGAGAAAGATAGATTTAAAAAACTGGAGTGTGCCAGTAGGAAAGCATGCATTACCAATTTCTGTTCTATTAATAATTGCCATGGTAAAACAATTTCCTAATTAGTGGCAATGCTTGGTGATGGGAGTAAATTTGACTAGGGTGGAGAACTAGAGGTGCCTTAATGGTAGGTGTGCTGTGATAGCATACACATGAAAAGATGGGAGTTTATATTTCTGAATCATATACAGTGCTGTCAACCAAGATTATGATTTTAGACATATTTAAAAAATTTAAAAAAGAAAATTGATGCACCATAAAATAAAAAATATAAATGATGTGAAAGTTCTAGAATACAATGATCACAATTGATGTGTCTTATAGACACATCATGCTTTATAACTTACAAGGACATGAAATTTAAATGCCATTTTCTCAAAATAATCTGGATAATTCATATGATTTTATTTTTATCTCACACGTTCATTAGTATAAAGACAGCTATGAAGGATATGATTTTCTTCCAAATGCTGAACTCTTGACTTAGACTCAGCTCTGGAGGATCAACACTAACATAAAAATGTATTATTTTAGTACATTAAAGACCAGTCTGATGATGACATCTTATGAGATATTACTGTATCTATAATAGGTATAAAATTCCTTTTTTTTTTTTGCATTTATGTTGCTTGGTGATACAAATATTTTAACTTTGAATCCCAGGAAGTTAATTAACTTTTCTATATTTCCATTTCTTCATCTATAATCCCTACTTTACACATTGGGAAGAATAATTTAGAAGAATACATTAATATATGTTCAGGCACATAATTCAGTTTCTGTCACATAATAGATTCTCAATAAATATAACTTTATTGACTCCATATAATGCTATTGGGAAGATGATTTAAGTTAATGTATAGATTTATTTGCCATATTCCTTACTCTAAAGCAATGGTTCTCAGTGTAGAAAAAATTTGCTACCATAGCACATTTCACAATATCTGAAGGCATTTTTGTTGTCACAACTGGGAGGGGTAGTACTACTGGCACCTATTGGGTAATGCTAGGAATGCTGCTAAAGTTGCCCAAACCAGGCCACCCCAAATTCTCACAACTGGTATCCTTAAGATGCCCTGCTATGATCTAACAGAGTATTTTGATCCAAGAGTAATGGAATCTTTAGAGACTATGAGAGTTTCAGTCCTTGCCAAAGTTCTTCACCCTCTCTAATTGAACAGAACATTGTCATATCCTAAATTTCTGTCCTTTTCCTAATTGGAGAAGCAATAACTGATCCACCTTTTATAAACTAGAAGAATGTAGTTTGGGAAACTCATACAGTTACCATGTCTTCTTTGGCTAACAATCCCATCTTCACTCTCAGAATAAACTCCCTGTTCAGCTCCATTATTCTTTAGAATTTACCAGCCATGCAAATTCTCCCCATATATGCTATTAAGTTTTGACCTTTTCTCCTATTAATCTGTCTAATGTTAATTTGTTCATCTATCCATCCTTAGAAGAACCCAGATGGGGTGGGGCAATTTCCCTGACATCCCTAAACATATAATGGAACAGCCCCCTACAACAGAGAATTAGAAAGCTCAAAATATCATCATAGCCCTGCTCTAAAGAAACTCACCATCCAAATATCTAAGTATGGTCCTGACTAGATGGGTAACAAAACAGAAAGCATGATCCAATAAAGTTGTTACATCAAAACATTCTTTCCTTGACAGTGATGCGAGTAAGATGCATTATGTCCATCCTACCTAGGCCACTGCGAGTCTTTTTTTCCTAGGAGCTGGGGACTCTTACAGCACCACCCTTCAGCAATATCAGCATTCCTGCACAATATGAAAATCCAGCTTTGCCTGGGTTAGTGTTCTGTTAGGGGCAACATGGCTCAAGTTGCATGGTCATTGCTTTTCTCTACCTTATGACTTTCTGCTCCTCCAAGTTGTGACATTATCTGTACTGTGTAGGGCAAAATTACTAACAGAGCACAGATTAGCAACAGAGAATGTTGTGGTCCCATAATAAATATGTCAAGAACAAAATGACTGATGGTTGATGTTCTAGTTCAGGAACCAGGTGGACAGGGTAACTATTCATTTGATTTGTGTGACAAGGAATGTAATTTTTATGATTTGTTTGAGGCAGTGATTTTCACATTTTTTTTAAATAATGCAGGCTGTACAATGAAAAAAATGTAGTTTTATGAGAGCACTTTGGGAGCACACCTTGGCATTCTTTTATTATTCTATCAGAGTTTTTTTTTTTCAAGTTTCTTTTTAACGTGTCCATAAATCAATATTTGATTTATGAGATGCAGTTTCTGCATATGTTATAATCACAAAATCTTTCTTAAAGGTAATTATAATTGATTAATATAAGCATAACTCCAGTATTCTCCAAATCTGCATATTTTAAATGGTAGTTTTTAAATATAAATATCCATAAGCCTGCATTTATCAAGAAATTGCAAGCTTTTGTATAGAAATAACAGTTCATCTGCATATTCCATTCCATATATTGATGTAATATATAGCCCCTGAATGAATTCACTCAAGTATTGCTTAAAAAAATGGAAACACTAAAGTTAGAATATTGTAAAAACCTCAACTTCTGCTTGTCCCAATAAGTGATTTTTATTTATTCAAAATGAATATGAATTTAATGAAATTAGTGTTCTGAATAATGCATCTTATTATATAATACATGTTTTCTTCTCAGGTTATCAAAAATTTAAAAATTAAAATAAGAAAATATAAAGAGCTTGTTTGATAGCAACATGGCAAACTTCTTCAAATCTCTTTTAACCTGTGCTAATAAGAAATTTTACAACAAAGTGTATAAAAATTGTTACCAGAACCAAGCTGCCTTAGCAGCTTGGGTGCCTGCAGGAACGGTGGGGCCTCTTATCCCGCTGCTCCGGTTTCAGTTATGGCAATTGCTCCTGCCCAGTAACTGTCGTTTTGTATGGACCAATCAGGTGCTAGGAGCGGATGGGTCGGTCCAATCAGCTACAGGCTTGATGGATGGTACTCTGGGAGAGGATATAAGCCAGGACTGGAGGGACCGAAAGGAGGAAGAAAAATGGAAGGAAAAGGAAAAGATTGAACTGAACAGGATCAGACACAACACGACCAGCTCCCAGGAGAAGAAAGGCGACGGTTCCAGACTCTGGAGAGAGAAGAGAGAAGTCAGTTCCTGGCCTCTGAGAAGAGAAGAAAGAAGAAAAGAAGCACCAGCAGCCGCCCTCCGAGGAGGAAGAGAAGCCGAAGGACTCTGAAGAGACTGGGCCTCCTGTGCTGTCTCTGACGTAGCCTGAAAGGAGCCTCAGAGGCCTGTTTGTTGGTCTAACCCAGCACCTCCCAAGGAGCTGCCGTCCCCGCTGCGTTCTGGGTGAGGCGGCCGCCACCTGAGAGTGCAGCGAGCTCTGTGCCCCCGTTTGTACAATAAACCCCATGTTTGCTGTTGTTGTTCCTGTAGCCTGAAGTCTCCTGCAATTGTGCGCGCTGGTGAGAACCCACGGACAGTGCCCTGTCCTCTCATCAGGCGCTGTCCTTTGTTGTATTTGGCCTTTTGGCCTTTTGGGGCATTTTGGTGGCTCTTGCCACAGAGCCTGGGCGTTTGAGGCCCGTTCTGCCCAATTTCAGTTGGCGACCACGAAGGGACTAGGCACCCCTTCTGCCCGATTTCAAAATGACAAGGCAAATTTTGCAATTTTCAAAGATAAATCCAATGTAACTACCAAATATATCAGTTGCATAAAATAGCATTAACCTACAAGTTCAGAACTTTAAAAACTTAGGCTAATTACATCTAATTCCAAAGAAAAATAAGGCAATTTACCCAACCATTTTGATCACAATCAACCACTGTCATGTCATTATAGTAAGAAAAACAATTCTTAACAACACCTAGAAGTTTTTCAAGTTTATGACTGATAATTAGAAACACATAATCTTGAAGAAAAAAAAGTTGCTAATTTATCCTGGCATATTCTTATATAAATCTACTAGCAAAACTCAACAGATAGTTTTTTCTCACCAACTGATAATTGTAATTGTCTTCCTATTTGCGTCACCTGCTAACCTTAGGGTTTCATTACACATTCTTTCTATGGAGAACAATATTATAGGTACACGAATCAGAACTGGAAATATTTATGCAAATTTCTGTCCTGGTCACCTATTCTAATTTGAGATTCCATTGCTGCAAACTCTCACTGATCTATTCTCTTGGTTTCCATCACTAGTAATAAACAGAAAAATGGAAAATATATGGAATATGTAATAAATAGAAAAGCTGTATGGAAAAAATGTTTCATGCTCCATGCATGGCAGTTTCCCATTGAGCAGATGGAGGAGGCCTTCTCTTTCTCCTTCTTCTTCTTGACTTACACCTATTTCTTCTTTTTTATCTCACTTAGCACCTTCAGCATATCATTAATAGTTTTTCATCTGTACCCTCCCCTAATACACCAGTCTCAATGTCTTGAGATGTCTTCATTAAATTAAATATTTATGAAATTTTTGGAGACTTCACCCACATTATAGAGAGAGGTTGGGGGTCATCCTATCCCTTTTATTTATTTTTTTTAAAGATTTACTTATTTATGCATACAAGCTGGGGTACAGGCCAAAGGTGTGGGGCGGCAAGAGGGTTCACCAGAGACAGAGTGGGGAGCAGAACAGGCAGATCGTTGGAAATACACTGCTGAGGGGAGCAATGGGTAAGGCAGAAGAGGTCTGCCATGCCATCTCCCAGGCCGGCCGTTGAACTCACATTGCCGCTGCCAACAGCTCCAGAGAGCAGAGATTAACCACTGCGCCACCAGGGAGGCCCCGATCCTATCCTTTTTAAAATAGCCATTAAAAATATATATTTTTTCCAGAGAAAGGCCCAGACATTCTGTCCTGTCTGCAAAGTCGCAGAACTTTCTCCAGGAGATCTCAAACTAAGGTTGGTGGTACTGAAGGGTAGGAGTAGAAGGAAGCAAAGGGAAGAATGACAAGGGGAATAGATTTCCCAGCCACCAGAGCAGGGTGGGGGATGACAACTATGACTAGGGCAAGCTGGGACATGTGAAATTCCTTGGAGAAACACTGCTGATACACGGGTGGGTGAATACCCGACCCAGGGCAGTGGAAACTCAGCAGGTGCAGATTCAGTAAATTGGGAACTCTAGGGTCAGTGTTGGCACTGGAACCTCGCTCCCAATCCCCTCCCAGAAGAGATAAAAAAGATGCCAGGCTGAACCAGTCTTGACTCCATGAAAAACCCAACTAATAGGATAGTGAAGGACTTGTGAGATAACTCAGGGATCCCTAGAGAGAGTAAACAAAGGCCATGAAGCTATTGCAGCCCCGTGGAAGCTACAGCAGAGGTAGGGGTGGGATGTTAAACTACCCTTGCATATCAGTGTTAGTAATTACATGGGTGTGAAAACATATCCATTTTATTTATTGCTAGATTTGATTTTCCAATACTTTATTGAGGATCTTAGCATCTGTATTCATTAAGGATATTATCCTGAGCTCTAGTTTCTTACAACATGTTTTTGTGTAGCTTTGGTGTCAGTGTAATGCTAGCCTTGTTAAACAGGATGGGGAATTCTCCCTTCCTTTACATTTCTGTGAGTTTTTATAGAATTGGTTATACTTCTTCCTTAAATCAGTGATATAATTTGTAACAGAGGCTTCAGGACTTGGAATTTTCTTTGTGAGATGGTTATTATACATGAATTTGAGGCATTTAAGAGTTATAGTTCTACTCAATTTATCTGTTCCCACTGAGTGAACTTTAGTAATTTGTATCATTCAAGAGACTTGTCTTTTATCTAACTTGTAGAATTTATGGACATAACATTTTTCATAGTATTATTTTATTTTGTTCCCAACTTTCTGGTTTCTTAAGAAGGTTTTATAGATCATTGATCCAAGGCCTTTTCTATTTTTATTTTATAATTTTCACTATAAGTTCTGTTTATTCATAACCCATGAATTTTGATATTATGTCTTTTATTTTATAGTCTGGCCATATAATTTCAAATATTCTCTTCTGCTTCATAATTTTATCTGAGTTATTTAGATTTCTGTGTGTATATTTTAAATGGATGAAAAATTTGAGTATGTTCTAACTATGTTTCTGTTATTGAACTCTAGTTTGATTCCATCATGTCCAATAACTTTTGTTTGTGTAATCCAAATTGTTTTAAAATTGTCAAGATTTGTATATGTGTTTTGCTATGAACATATTCTTCAAAGATTATGAATTTTGCTATTGATATGTAGAAGGTTCTACAATTGTCCATTAAAATATTGCCAATGCATCTCTCATTAACATAATCATGTAGTTATATATTGTTTGCTGAATACTTTGAATCATCATTAACATTAACAGCTTGGTGTAAATAAAGATAATAGAAATTTGTGTGAGTACAATTATTAAAATACAACTTGGTAAATTGAAAATCTAAGTTCAACTCAGCAGAATCAGACTTGATTAGTATGTTTTATTGACGGATTCTGTGTAACTCACACAAAGAAGAATGGTGCTAGGCTTCTCTGAGTGACAAAAGTATAGTAATGAGTATGGTGAATAACTATTGGCAGGATAACAAATCAAACCCTACATTATGTGACTGACTTACTTCACTAAAAGCAGAAAATATACGAGAATCTTTGTTTTTCAAATATTGTAAAATTCTGCTTCCAGGGCTTTTAATTTGTTTTCAATTTCTCATCTTTTTTTTTTTTTAACATTTATTTATTTATGCATACAAGCTAGGGTGCAGGCCAGAAGTGTGGGGTGATGAGAGAGTTCACTAGAGACAGAGTGGGGAGCAGAACAGGCAGATAGACCGAAATACACTGCTGAGGGGAGCAGCGCGAGAGGCAGGAAAGGTCTGCTCTGCCATGTGGGAATCTACCTGGCAGACAGCCGAACTTGTGCCACAGCTGCTGCCAGCAGCTGCTGCCAAGAGCTTCCGCCGGCAGCTCCCGGCAACAGCTCAGCTGACAGCTCCAAAGCGCTGAGCTTAACCCGTTGCACCACCAGGGAAGTCCCTATATTGCTCATCTTATTGGGCCTCCCTGGTGGCACAACAGGTTAAGTCTCAGCACTATGAAGCTGTCCACAGCCACTGAGGCACAAGTTCGATCCCAGGCCAGGCAGCTTCCCATATGATGCAGCAGACCTCTCCTGTCTTTTCCTCTGCTCCCCTCAGCAGTATATTTCAGTCAGTCTGCTGTTCTGCTCCCCACTCTGTCTCTGGTGAATCCTCTCACCACCCCACACCTCTGGCTTACACTCCAATTCTTGTATATATAAATAAATAAATCTTAAAAAATTTTTTCTCGGGCCTCCCAGGTGGCGCAGCGGTTAAGCGCTGCGCTGTGGAGCTGTCAGCAGCGGCGACGCGAGTTCGACACACGGCTGGGGAGAATCCCACATGGTGCGGCAGACCTCTCCTGCCTCGCCCGCTGCTCCCCTCAGCAGTGTATTTCTGATCTGCCTGTTCTGCTCCCCACTCTGCCTCTGGTGAAGCCTCTCACCACTCCACACCTCTAGCCTGTACCCCAGCTGTATGTAAAAAAAAAAAAAAAAATAAAAAAAAATTTTTTTCTCATCTTATTGTTGAATGTGATCCTGTAATCTAGTCAGGGTTATTTCATTGACATGTGATATGTGTATTCACACAGGGTCCCAATTAGAGTGTTTTTGTGATTGACTTAATATTTGGTTATTGCCACTGATAAATTCTTAAAAAAATTGAAAATAAGATGCCACATTTTAATTAGGCATTATACCACATAACTGATATAGTTGATCTTATTAGTAATCCTGCACAATTAGTAGTGAGTAGAAGTGATTTTATTACTCCTGGGCCAGGGCATTTATAGTCAGGAAAAAATCTTGTCAACCTTTCTTTTCCCACTGCAAATGACCCAGGTTTCCCAGTTAGCCTGGGCCCAAGAATGAGTTTCATGCTGGGCAGTGGTGCCAAGTGAAAATGATGGAAATGTCATAGAAACAAGAAATATACTTACAGCAGAGGGCAGATATTGACACAGTTCTCACTGTTCCATGTATGTAGTTACCTTTCAGAAGCAATAGATCTTCATGTCAAAAATGGTGTCTATTTTCCCACCCCTTAAATCTAGGCTTTCATGTAACTGGTTTTGGGCAATAAGCTGATGGAAGTAACAGTGATGCTACTTCTGATAAGAGCCCAGACCTAGAGAGACCTTCATACTTTTCTCTCTCTTTTGGAACTCTGACAGCTGTCTTATGAACAAGCAGAAACTAACTTTCTGGAGGAAGAGAGACCATGAGGAGAGAGGTGAGAAACCTAATTGAGACTCCAACTATTTGAGAGCCCAGACAGAAACATAAAAGCTACCACTTGATGACCCACAGCTGACCACAGATAACTGAATGACGACCTCTGAGAACAGTTATTTCTGCAGAACTGCCCAGGTGACCTAACAGTTTGCAAGCTATTGCGGTTTTGTGTTATTTGGAAAAAATGGCTCATACAAAGTTTTGTGTGATACAAGGATCAGCTTACCGAAAATCTTATTTTTGAGCGCTTATTTTGTACCGTAGACTGTTTATGTTTTTTACATATTATCACATTTGAGTCTTGCAGCAATTATATATTTCTACCATTATCCTAATTGCATTGATAACTAAAGTAACAGGAAACAACTTATCCAAAGGTTTTTTTTAGCTTTTTTTTTAAAAATGATTTATTTATGCATACAAGCTGGGGTATAAGCCAGAAGCATGGGGCAGCGAGAGGGTTCACCAGAGACAGAGCCAGCGGGGAGCAGAACAGAAAGATCAACGGAAATACACTGTAGAGGGGAGCAGCGGCAAGGCAGGAGAGGTCTGCCGCACCATGTGGGAATATCCCCGGTCAGGCAATGAACTCACTCACGTTGCTGCTTCAGACAGCTCCACAGCACAGCGCTTGACCGATGCACCACCAGGGAGGCCCTTACCCGAAGATTTGAATGCATAGTGCAAATAAGCATGCAAAGTTTGATTTCATATTTGGTCCTGTTATTGTAATCACTGGTGTTTTTCGGTCAACATCACAGCAATTGTTCAAAGGAGGTCTATTTGTGTGGCAAAACAGGTTGCCTGGCACTAATTGGAAGTTTCTTGTGCAGTAGGGCTGGAGTGAGGCTTGGGAATGTGCATTTCTTGGTTGCTGGGAGTGCCATTGTATTTGTATATGAGTGGTGGGGACCATAACTCTGGAATCTCCGTGCTTAGTTTTAGATCTTAGGCTGGTTAGCTATCATCTTAAGATTCAGATTATTTCTCTTGGAATTTAATATTGTTGATGTTTTTATATTTAGTAAAACTTAGTTTGATCTTTATGGTAAACTTTATATTTAGTTCTATTTGCCAGTTAGAAGTATTCCACAGACTTCTTAATTGAAATGAGAAATTATATGGCCAAACCCTAAAACAAAACTACTGAAATTTTGGCTGTTCTTTTGTTTTAGAGATGCATAGTGATAGTAAAATTTGTTACTAGAGCTTTATTATTTAGTCTCACAATATTTTCAGGCAGCAGTTTAAAAAATATAGTAGTTCATGTAAATTTACATTGCTCTTGAAAAGAAAAGAAAGCCACAACTTAATTTGTTTCATCAATGGGAGCATAAAAACAGACAGTCCATAATGATGTTAACCACAGGAGGTCATGGTGAAAGATAGCCCAGTGGTATTTTGATTACCACAATGAGTTTGTGGAGACATCACTGACATATGGTTGTTATTGTGAATTCACTCATGATTTCACTAAATTCCATTATGAAAGTTTACTGCAAAGTTGTATCATTATAAATAACATAAGCAGCCAAAAAAACCTGAGGAAAGCATAGCTAAAGAGCAGATTAAGTAGGTTATCTAAGTGGAATAAATAGTCTAGTACTAATTAGAGAAATGAATATTTTAGACTGTGGAAGCCTAGGGTTTCTACCACTTGCATGCAGGGTTACTGCTATGCCTACAACATAATCAATACAAGACCAGTCTTCACAAACCATCTCTTTGAAAACAAATGTACTACTTTCATGAAAGTCATCAAATTGTACATTACATCATAGTCATCTTTAATGGAAATTATTTTTTACAGTGATTTAATAGCTGCTGCCTTTCTTCTCAGTAAGAAACCAGCTGCTACTTTCATTGGAACCAAATTTTCTGTCCAACGAGTATGCTAAACATAAGGTCAATGTGTGTCTTTCAGTTCAATTTGAAAAGCATCCTGCTGATGTCTGTCTGCGAAAAGAAAATCTTTAACTATATTTAAAATAAAATTTATTTTTATCATATTCTAATTTTTCCATACGTACATATTATCCAACTTGAATAGTATGTATTTAAAGAGGAAAAATTAGGACAAAAGTACATAATCAAATAATGCTATTATCATTAATATTTTAAAATAATTGTGTTATTTATAATTAACATTCTACTATTACTCATTGCCTTTAGTAGCCAAAAAGTTTGGTATGTCTAGGGAGCAATATGAAACAATAGATGAAATGGGAAGAAGTTAAAACAAAACCTAGGGCCTCCCCAGTGGCTCAGCGGTTGGGCGCTGCGCTGTGGAGCTGTTGGCCACGGGCGATGCCGGTTCGACGCCCAGCCAGGGAGAATCCCACATGGTGCGGCAGACCTCTCCTGCCTCGCCCGCTGCTCTCCTCAGCAGTGTATCTCTGATCTGCCTGTTCTGCTCCCCACTCTGTCTCTGGTGAACCCTCTCGCCACCCTGCGCCTCTGGCCTGTACCCCAGCTTGTATACATAAATAAATTTAAAAAAAAATGATTAAAAAAAAAAAACCTAGCCAGCTAAATATGTAAAGCACACTGTACATGAAAGTGACTCCTTTTTTATTGTTTGAGAGAGCATGGGTACAAGCACGGGCCTTGAACATACTGGCATAGTCTCACCAGGTAAACAATGTGTGATCCTGATTGCCCTTTCCCCAGGAGATTTTTCAGAGTTGTTTGCAGTAAGTATCCTTGAGGGATGAGTCAATATCACCCATCAGTATAAAGAGTAGGTTTGTTTACTCAAAAAGTCATAGTCTCCTAAAATTCTACTTACTATGTGTATTTCCTCTGGACCTGTACATACCCTCTGTGTTATTCAGGCTGCTTGTTGTGCATTGAGAAAAAAGATACTGTGGATCAGGATAATCTTCTCTTCCATATTGCCAAGAAAAAAATAAAAAAGAAGCAGAATGAATAACAAGTTATCTCTATTAAAAATTAATCTAGAAGTTGCACCAAAGCAAAAAGGAAATGATACAAAATATAGCCTTATATGAATCAATAACAGGAGTACATTCCTAGAAGTACATGTTTGAAACACCTAAAAATATCAATCTACAAAAATCAATTATACAATAATCTAGAACAGATTGACATCAAGAAAATAAATCCCATTGCTATCACATCAAATAAATTAATTACCTAGGAACAAAGTTAGCAAAGGAGGTGAAGTACCTGTACAATGAAAATTATAAGAATTATTAGATAAATAGAAGACAAAATGAAATAGTAAGATAATTCCTGCTCAGCCATTGATGGGTGACTGGATAAAGAAGTTGTGATAAATATATTCAATGGGATATTACTGAGCTATTTAAAAAGGTGGACTAGTGTCTCTTGTGTCTACATGGATGGGATTTGAGATTATTTTATTTTTTTAAGATTTATTTATTTATACATACAAGCTGGGGTACAGGCCAGAGACGAGGGCAGTGAGAGGGTTCACCAGAGACAGAGTGGGGAGCAGCACAGGCAGATGGATGGAAATACACTGCTGAGGGGAGCAGCAGGCGAGGCAGGAGAGATCTGCCATGCCATGTGGGAATCTCCCCGGCCGGGCGTCACAGCTGCCGGCAGCTCCACAGTGCAGTGCTTAACTGCTGCGCCACCAGGGAGGCCCCGGGATTTGAGATGATTGTGTTAAGCAAAATAAGTCAGAAACTGAAGGAAAAATACCAGGTAGTTTCTCTCACATCTAGGGTATGATTAAGCACAGGGAAAAAACTAAACAACAACAAAAAACCCCCGTAACAACACATACAAAAGGATAAATCATGGGCTGTGGAAAAAATAAGGTGGTTACCAGAGTGGGAGGGGAGAGAGAAGTTGTGAGCAAAGCGGGGGTTTGGTGGGGGGATCAATATGATGGTGAATATGACACTGGAAATTTGGTGGGTGCAGTAATTCTATGTATATGTCAAGGTATGAAGCTGTACTCCTGAATTCTATATAGTATTGTAAACCAAGGAACATCAATTAAAAAATTCTTTAAAAAAGAAAATTATCTCCTTTTCAATAACATCAAAAAGAATAAAACACTTAGAAATGAGTTCATGAAAAGAGGTGAAATATTTGTACACCAGAAATAATAAAACATTCACAGAAGAAAGTTAGTTTTGTTTCATATTCTTAAGAAAATGACAGAGATATGAGATGAACTTACCATCTGTTCTTAAGTAGATGAGCACTGAGAGACTTTGCAATAAACAAAAACCAGGTACGATTTTCAGTGACTCCATTTGATGGCCATTTCCTCAGTCTGTGCCATGTGCCAGATTTTGTGCTTGGCACTTTACAGACTACCTAATTTCTTCACAATGTGACTATAAATGACAAATTTTCTTCCCTTATCAACCAATTTCAAAATTTGTACTTGTAAGTAAATAGGATATTATTCTATTCCATTAAGTTATTTAAAAATTCTATATTACTATCAACTAAGCTGAAATATCAAACTAGTAATATAATATTATAATAAATACATAATTATCTACTAGCAATAACTCAGTGGTATGTCATAACATTAATTAAATGCATAAACTCATTATGCAAATAGAAATTTAATAGGAGCTGCAATTTTAGTGCTGCTTATTTGACCAGTCAGATGGGAGTATATTAGACAGCACTTTATTTCAACTTTTACCCAACAAATATTTTTTCTTCTTTATTAACAGAATCTGTTTCTATTTTTTTTTTTTTATCATCTACTCTGAAAAGACAATTTCACTGTCAAAAATTTAGGGGTAGAATTGTTTTAGTTTGAATTAACATGTAAATTCCAGACCTATTAAAGATGATTAATTTAGGATGATACTTTGATAGTTCTGTTAATGGGATGTGAAGGGATGGAAACTATGAGTGTTTTGGGAAACGTTTCCTTGATTTTCATTCAATATGATTCAACTGGAATAAATAACATCTTTTAATTCCCACCAGATATTATTATATCTTCTGTTATTCAATGTCATCCATGGTATGACATTAGGGGAGTTGGAGAGAGAACAGTACCAATGTATGGAGGATGGCAGAGAGAACAGAGTAATAGACAAGGATATAGGCAATTTTTTAACTTTTAAAATAACCATTCATAAAGTTATACTATCTCAGCCTACTCGATATGAGTTAAAAATATAATAAAATTTGTATGTTTTGAGTTATGCATGTTACCTATAGCTGAGAGTTATCCTACTTGTATTATTCAGAGTATGGAATCCAAACAAACCCTATTAAAGAAGAAATTGTTTAGATCTATAATTTGTTCTGTGTTCTCTTTTTGAGTTTCTTTTATCAATAGTATTTCAATTATGTAATCATTTATCAAACCATTTAGTTCTTAAATTCAAATTACAATCAGTAAAGGAGATAAAATATCTTAATTAGAATTAGATTAGCCCCCAAATATATGATTTATTTCTAACAATACCTTGAAATTCAGGTTATTTATTTGTTAGATTTCTCTGACCATCACCTATAATTTCATTTCCTAATCACTGAAGATTTTCAAAAATAACAAAGTAATAAAGAGTTTAAAGCATATTTTGAACTTAACATAAAAAATATCTTTTAAGATTTTTTAAAGGATATAAAAAGAAAATCGATTGCATATCTAATAAGACAAAAATATGGAGTAATTCAAAGTAGATAAAATTGATTTATAAATGTCAATAGAGATGGCATATAAGAGCGAATATGGAAAGTCATAAGACCTTTAATAATCTAGTCTTGTTTTACCATTTTTCACAAAATATCTTGTCATATTCTCTACCTATTTTTTGTTTAAGAAAGCAGAATTTCTTTCCATTTTCCAATTCCGTTTTCCATTTCATTGAAGTCAGGCTGTCAGTCAGTTGAGATCTTTCTCTTTGTTCTAGCACTTTTTCCTTGGGACATCCCTCACCTAAATATTAATTTGACCAGCTCCTACTTTTTCACATGTCTGTTTAGATAATGCTTTCTTCTTGAGGCCATTACAACCTTTTTAGTTGCTTTCCCATCAAAGCAGTAATTCTATTATATTGAATAGCAAATGAGCTCCAGAAAAAAATAGGGAGTGTGTTTGACTTGTTTACTATTTTATAGCTATCATCTAAATAGTGCATGGTATTAAGTTGATATGTAATAAATACCTGAGGCTTGAATTTATAAGTAATAATAGTTGTGAGTAATAATGTTGGCACTTTACAAATCCTGGGAAGAGAAATATTTATATATAGAGAAAATGAAATTGTAAACTTTAAAAGGAAAACAAAACAGATCTAGACTCACTGACAGATAACAGCAGTGTTTTCAGGATGTGATACCTATAGAGACGTGAATTTAGTTTTATAAACACCAAAAGCTACTAAGCTACTAAATGCATTATTTTTAGCTCTCTAATATATATTAGACAACATGATAGGTGTTGTTTAAATAATGGCAAATAAAATCTTGGCTTTTCTGTCATCAAGGAAATTGTAATCTATGGATAAATCTGATAAATGAATAATGTCCTCTAAGATTTTAAAAAGTATTTACAAAGATTTTCCCCTGAATCTACTTGCACTCACTCTTGACTTTGTACTTTCACCTACAATAAAGCTTCATTTCTAGATCATTGAAAAATAATAATAAAAATATAAAGTATCTATAGTTGCCCTCATTCCTTAAAGAATTATCTTCTTCCACCACCTCATTTTTCTTTCATCAACAAATTTATCTTTCATCAACAACATTTAAACTGTTGAGTAAGGGAACTTGATTATTTTGCTTATCCCTACATGGATTATTAGTTATGGTTTGGTAAATCTACATGTGTTTCACCTTGAATTGTTGATTTTGTAGCAACTTTTTAAGAGTCACTAAAAGTAAAGAAATGTATTGAACTCTCAATTAAAGCAGGGTTCTTAAATATCAAGATGACCAAACTTTAAAAATAATGAGAGATTTGTTGAAACTGTAGAACAATTATGGTTTTGACTCTCTCAAAAGAGCAACTACGAAACTCACTTTCGTCCAAATATTTGACATATTTTATTAAACTGAAACTATCAGAAATGTCTGCTTTGCTGATAAATATTATAGTTACAAACTATGATTTCATTAACTGATGGCCATTTGGATTATGACTATTAGTTTCCAGCATAGCTGATGGTGCAACCAATAAAAAACCCTGTTTATAAAAGAGGACATAAGGTATATTTCCATGTTATGAAACACAATTCATTTTAATTAGGTTAATTAGGCTTAAATCCTGCTTTCATAACAGTATAGAAACTGAGCTCTACATTGTCCAGATATTTGTGGGAAAGCGAATCCTTCAGTTAAAGCATATATTAAGCAAAACCCCAAACAAAAGATATTCATATTTCAAAAATTAGAGAAAACTAGTTTTCTCTATTTACATAATTAAAATAATATTACAATAATATAACTAGTTTATTATGAACATTTATAATAACAGAAATGTATATCACTTATTATTTGAATAGAATAACCAATTGCCAATTAGTATCTATATTTGGATACATTTTCAGAATTTTGCATATTTATTTTTTTAAAGATTTATTTATGCAAACAAGAACTGGGGTGTAGGTCAGGAGTGTGGGGTGGTGAGAGGATTCACCAGAGACAGAATGGGGAGCAAAACAGGCAGATTGACTGAAATACACTGCTGTGGAGAGCAGCTGGTGAGGCAGGAGAGGTCTGCTGAACCATATGGGAAGCTCCCTGGCCGGGGATTGAACTCGAGCTGCAGTGGTTGCAATAGCTTCATAGTGCTGAGACTTAACCCGTTGCACCACCAGGGGGGCCCAATTTTGCATATTTAGAAATGATATAATTTTTCTAAGAATTTTCATTGTTAGGTATCCCTATATGGATATTATATATGTATATTGTTTATTTATTCATATATTCACAGTTTCTTTTTTTCCACCTTAGTTTAAGATATTATCATCATTTTCTTTTGAAATGTCTAGTAATTTAAAGTTGAATATCAAATTTCTATAAAATTTTTAAGAGGTACCAGATAGAATTTCTAAGACAAAAAATAGCCAGCTGAAAAGATCCATAGGCAATTGAGTCATTAGCATTTATAGGCTAGGAATTTAATTGACATTACCATGTTTTTGAAAATGGAAAATAAGATGGAGGAAAAATGGTTTAGATTACTATTTCCTTTAATAGCAAATATTAAAATAATGTATTTGTTCAAAGGAAGACTCAGAAGTTTCCCAACAGAGTTCCAGGACTCTTCCACTGAAGACTAATGTCAGTGACCTGCTATGGGGAAGGAGAGAGAAGAGGCAAACTGGAGCATGGCTAGGAGAGATATAGGCATTAGAATGGGCTAGTGGTTGGCTAGCCACAAAACACTGGGACTCTCCAGGACACTGTGAATACCCCTGGAGGAAACATTTCAGAAAGAGTGTTGTAATGCATGGGAACAGGTCCATCCTGGGAAATTGTGTGAGAAGGAAAACTCTCCCACAACCCCATTCCAGAAGTAAGTGATCAAAGAATCACCAGAAAGAGCAAGACCAACCTCAATTCTGGGTCCAAAACAAGGAAAAAGACTGAGGAAAGAAACTCACCTATCTCTTGGAAAGTATTGAGTAGGTAGAAAGAGCTTGCAACCCAGCTCAGAGGTGTAGTAACGATAGTAAAGTTTGCTGTGGTGGCCATAGACTTACATAATATATTTATTTAAAGGAAGTCACAGAAGTTTCCCATAGCCACACAATGGTACACATACTTTGGTCAGGCACTTCCAAACTCTCACGCACAATTGAGTTCCAAAGCATTCGGTTTGTGAACCAGAGCTATCTCCCCTTACCAGGAACCTCAGGCACCATAGATCAAATCAGTGACAGAAAAGAGCAATAGGGAGGTAGGGGAGGAATTTAGGACAACTGAAGAACTGAACAGAGGTTGCTGTGCAGTGAGAAGAAATGAGGCAGAGGAGACCAACCTCACTCTTCAACAAAACTGAGATAAGCCCCATAGTCTCCTCCTACCCATACTGATGCAAAGTAAATTAAGGCAAGAAAAGAACAAAACTAACCACACAGTATCCCAATCACAGAAACAAAAAATCATGGCCACACACATATCTAGGAGCAATCAAAATTGGAACACAAGATGGAAAAGCAAAATGAGAAAAATAAAAGTCATAAGAAATATAAGAAGGTTACAGAAATAGATGATTTGTCAGACAAATAATTAAAAAAAAAAACAACAATGTTAAAATGCTGAGTAACTGGAAGGTCAGTCAAAGGCAGGAGATCCAGGAACAAAAAGATTTCATCAAGGAGATGGAAATATTTAAAAACCAAATAAGAGACTCTGAAGGAAAGGAAGACAAATATGGAAAGCATTTTAGATAGCATTAAAGTGGCATAAGAAATAGATTTAGAAACAGAAGACCCAAATATACCAATCACCCAATTAGAAAAAGAGAGAAACAAGACATAGGAAAAATGAGGAAACACTAAAAGAAATATCGGACTCAATTAGAAGGAGAAATATAAGGATAATGGGTGTTTAGGAAGGTGAAGAGGAAGAGGAAAAGGAAGAGGAAGAAGACCAATATCCCTAATGAAAATACATGAAAAACTTCAATAAAGTCCTAGAAAACTGAATATAAAAATATACTAAGAGAATCATCCACTACACTGAAGTAAGCTTCATTCTAGGAATGCAAGGTGGTTCAATATAAGCAAATCACTCAATGTCATTCACTAGATCAACAAAAATGAAGATAAAAATTACCTGATAATTTCAAAAGATGTCAAAAAAGTGTTCGATTAGATCCAATATCCATTTGTGAGTAAAACCACTTAATAAAGTGGTAATAAATAGAATTTATGTAAACATTCTAAATGTCATGTACGACAAACTGACAGCCAACATCATACTCAGTGGTGAAAAGCTGAAAGCAATTCCACTATCATCAGGAAAAAGACAAGATTATCCACTGTCACTATTATTGTTCACCATACTATTGTAAGTCTGAAGTGGCTCAATTAGGCAAGAAAGATACATAAAAAGTAAACAAATTGTGAAAGTGGAAACTTTCACTATTTGCAGATGGTATGGTAGTATATATAGCAAACACAACAGTCTACCAAAAAAAGTAATGAAATGAAATTGAGTTGAACACAGTAAAATGATATATATATGTATATACATATACACCGGATACATACATGCATACACATACATGTATGCATATATGTACACACATGTATATACACATGAACGATGTATATATGATATATACATAGCTACATGTATGTATGCACATATATGTAGATATGTATATGTACCATATTTATATACACACATACAGCAAGGAAATAGTGAAAATGATCCCATCTATAGCAATTCCAGAAGGAATGAGTACCTGAGAGTTAATGAATGATGTGAAAACTATAAAACTGTTAAAAGAAATAAAAGACACAATGAAATGTAAATAGATCCAAAGCTCATGGATTAGAAGGAAAAACATCAATACTATTCAACATTCAACGAAGATAAACACATGCAATTTGCAGCGACATGGATGGAATTAGAGGGGATCATACTCAGTGAAATAAGCCAGAAAGAAAGAGAAAAATATCGAATGGTTTCACTTACAACAGGTCTACCACCAAATAGGAGAGAGACACTCAGTGGGTGAAGAGGGGGGTGGGGGGGAGGGAGGGTAAGGGCACAAAAGGAGTAGAAAAGAACACAAGGGACCACGGATGGATCATGAGTGAATTGGTGGTAGATTACCCAAGGGGAATACAAAATGTAAAAGATATAAATAACAATAAAAAAAGAAGGAAAAACATCAGTAAAATGGTCATATTACCTAAAACAATTAACAGATTCAATGCAATACCTATCAAAATCCTAATGAATTTTTTCAAGGAAATTGAACAATTAGGGCCTCCCCGGTGGCGCAGCGGTTAAGCGCTGTGCTGTGGAGCTGTCGGCAGCGGCGATGCAAGTTTGACGCCCGGCCTGGGAGAATCCCACATGGCGTGGCAGACCTCTCCTGCCTGGCCCGCTGCTCCCTTCAGCAGTGTATTTCTGATCTGCCTGTTCTGCTACCTGCTCTGTCTCTGGTGAACCCTCTCGCCGCCCCCTGCCTCTGGCCTGTACCCCAGCTTGTATGTATAAATAAAAAAAAAATTAAAAAAAAAAAGAAATTGAACAATTATAAAATTGAGCCATAAAAGACCACGAATAGATAAAACAACCCTGAGATAAAAGGAAAATAAATGGAGGCATCATACTTCCTAACTTCAAACAATATTACACAGCGATAATCATCGAAAGACTATGGTATTGGACAGAAACAGAAACTCAGACCAATAGAATAGAGTAGAAATCCCAGAGATAAACCCACACAAATACAGTTAATCTTAGAAAAAAGTAATAATAAACATATAATGGAGAAAGGAAAGACTCCTAAACAAATGGTGTTGGGAACCCTGGGTACCACATGTAAAAAACAAAACTCAGGGGCCTACCTGGTAGTGCAGTGGTTAGGCGCTGCACTTTGGAGCTGTCGGCAGTGGTGAAGCGAGTTCAACACCCGGCCAGGGAGATTGCCACATGGCGCGGCAGACCTCTCCTCAGCAGTGTATTTCAGTCTATCTGCCTGTTCTGCTCCCCACTGTCTCTGGTGAACCCTCTCGCCGCCCCCACGCCTCTGGGCTGTACCCCAGATTGTATGCAGAAATAAATAAATCTTAAACAAACAAACAAAAAAAAACAAAACAAAACTCATATCACACTTAACTCCATACACAAAGTTAATTTGAAATGGATTAAAGAACTGAAACATAAAATACTTGAAAGAAAACATAGAGGACACACTACAGGACATCTACCACAAAGATGTATTTGGATACAAAACTGTAATGGCAAGGGAAACAAAAGCAAATATAAGTAAGACTACATCAAACTAAAAGCTTTTGTACCTCAAAAGAAACCATCACAGAAACAAAAAGGAAACCAACAGTGATTGTAGATAGATAGATAGATAGATAGATAGATAGATAGATAGATAGATCTCACAAAGGATTAATTTTCAAAATATTGTATGTATGGATATATACTTTAAAGATCTATCTATCTATCTATCTATCTATCTATCTATCTATCTATCTATCTATCTATCTAAGAGCTGGGGTGTAGGCCAGAGGTGGTGGGGGTGAGAGTATTCACTAGAGACAGAGTGGGGAGAAAAACAGGAGGAATGACTGAAGTGTACTGCTGAGGGGAGCAGCGGGTGAGATAGGAGAGGTCTGCTGAGCTATGGTTAGCTCCCCAGCTGGGGATCGAACTTGTGCTGCAAAGGCTGCTGATAGGTTTATAGTGTGAGACTTAACCCTTTGCGCCACCAGGGAGGGCCTTCAAAATATATTTTGGACAACCCAATCAAATTATGGACAAAAGACCTAAATGGATATTTTTCTAAAGAATGCATTGAGATGCCTACAAACATATTAAATAATGTCCAACAACACCTATAAGGGAAATACAAGTCAGAACCACAACGAAACATCGCCTCACCTCTGTGAGATTGGCCCATATCAAAATGAACAGAAACAGCAAATGTTGTCAAGGATATGGTCAAAAAGGAACTCTCAACCATTGTTGGCAGGAATGAAAGTTGGTGCAGCCTCTAAAGAAAACAGTATGGAAATTTCTCAAGACACTAAGAAATAGAAATCCTGTATGATCCAACAATACCTCTGCTAGGCATTTACTGAAAAAAATGTGAAAATTAAAATGAAAAGTCCGTGTATGACTATATGCACAATAGCACTGTCCACAACTGTCAAATCATGGAACCAACCTATTTGCCCTTCAGCAGGTGAATGGATAAAGAAATTGTGGAATATATACTCAATGGAATAGCACACAACTATTTATAAAGGAAAATAGTGACTTTTGGGGCAGCATGGACAGACCTCTAGGTGATTATGTTAAGTGAAATATCAGTAAGTCTTAAAGTGAAAACCAGATAACAGATGGTTTCACTTATCTGTGGGCTATAAAAAACCAAAATCACACACACAGAATACATCAGGAATAAATATTGAACTTAGTGAATAAGTTTATGGTTACCAGAGGGGAAGGGCAGGGAAAAGAAAGGAGGAGATGGGGAAACAACTTAGATGGAGTATGGAAAGGATAGTTTAGTGGATGTTTTGTGAAATGTGCACATATGGAGAGCAACAATGTAACCCATAAATTAAAATTTAAAAAAAAAGTAAAAAGGAATAGTTGATATGTTTACAACATTACATGCTTTTCACAAAAAGGTTATATTTATGAAACTGATATTTTGATATTCAAAATGGAAGAACTACTTTACATTTCATTATTTTCTGCTAAATGTTTTCAAAATAATGCCTGTACTCTGAGAACACAATTGCTAAAAATAATCCATGGATGATATTTTCAAATAGATAGAGAAAAAAGTCAGTATGCCATTTTGTGTAACTAGAGAGTTTAATGATTATATTAATAACAAACCCTCATATAAAGGACAAAATTAGCTGCACTTGCAAAAGGAGAGTGGAATACATTAAAATTTGCTAAAGTAAGTGTTTCTCCTGTTAATGAGCTAAAACATATTCTGTGTCTGTACAATTGGATATATTCCTATCAGGACAGGAAAGGGCTCTTATTACTAAAGAGGACACATGATTCAAAATCTTGAATAATGTTAAATGCTTAATAGAGTCTTCATGCATACAGCGATTCTTTCTCACATTATTGCACTAGTGGATTTCAACATATTAACACATCTATATTTGTTCTTGTTTTTAAGAGAGAGTGTAGCTATTTCATATGAATTTTAACTGAACATCAAAAACTGAATATTAGAAATATACTGATTAAAGTTGATTTTATTCTTATGATAACTATAGAGCATGATAACTAGGCATTGATAAATTACAAAACGATAAATATTCAAGAAAAATGTGTGAAGTGATTTTGAAAGGTCAGAAGGAGTTTTTGAGAAAGTTCCCATTCTGAGGCTAACATTCTCTTTATCTTTTACTTCAGTCTCTAGTCTAGTCTTGTAGTTTATAAAAGAAAAGTATGATCATTAAATCCATAGGCATTTATAATCACTTCACAAGGTCATGTTTTAACAGATGACAAAAATGAATGATTGAACAGTTTTCTGTAGCAATATTTGTCTCAACTAAAAGAGGTCTGGAATTCATCTATGTCAAATGTATTAATAATAATGGAGGCTCATGCAATGTGTTATTTTACCATAAAATCGTCTGTCTTTACAGTAGTAAAGTGAAGGTTTAAAATTGGATAATACTCAGTGAAATAAGCCAGAAAGAAAGAGAAAAATATCAAATGGTTTCACTTATAACAGGACTATAAGGAAACCAAATAGGAGAGAGACAATCAGCGGGGGGAGGGGGGAAGGCAGAGGGAGGGAAGGAAAAGGGCACAGGATGGAACGCAGGGGACCATGGAGATGGATCGCGGGTGAGTTGGTGGTGGGCTACCCAAGGGGAATACAAAATGTAAAAGACATAAATAACAATAAAAATATAAAATAAATAAATAAATAAATAAAATTGGTGTTTGTGTCTTTTTCATGGAAGTGATAGCTTAGCTGACTAAAAGCAGTCATTACATATATCCTATCAATTACTCAAAGAAGATCAAAGTCAAATATAATTTTGACTTTAGCAAATTTTAAAGTTTTAAATATTATTTACCTTTTAAAAATAAATTTTGTTGTATTTCATTTTATTTTTAGTTGTATCAATGTATTATTTTCTATTGCAATAAAGTTCATTTTCAACACTGTGCATTATTTAGGGGTACAAAGACACAACTGCTCAGGTGCATATTACCAAACCACACCCACCATCAAATCATCAATAATCCTGCAGCATAGTCCTTTGGGTTCCCTACACATTTGCGTCCACCCCCAACTTCTCCCACAGGTAGCCTTATTCTACACACAGATTTCTAGGATTTATTTTGGTTTAGTTTTTTTCCCCCTGATTCTTTATTTTGTTTTCTTCATACTCCACATGTGAGCAAAATCATCTGGTACTTTTCTTTCTCCTTCTGATTCATTTCTCTTAACATGATGTCCTTGAGTTCTACCCATATGATCACAAATGGCAATATTTCATCTTTATTTCTTTTAAAAATGTGTATATATGCCATATCTTTATCCACTCTTCTAGATTTGAGTACTTGGGCTACTGCCATAACTTGGCTACTAAAAACTATTCTACAGTGAATACAGGGTTACATATATCCCTTTGAATTAGTGTTTTCTTATGCTTTGGATAGCTACCTACGAGTGGAATTACCAGATCATATGGTAGATCTACTTTCAGTATTTCGAAAAACCTCCATATTATTTGCCATAGACCTATATTAGTTTACATTCCCATCAACAGTGTACAATATTATCTGTTTCTACACTCATTCTCTAACACTTGATGTTTCTGGTCTTTTTGAAATGGTCCATACTCATAGATGTGAGGTGGTATCTAACTGTTTTTTTTTTAAGATTTATTTATTTGTGCATACAAGAACTGGGGTGGACGCCAGATGTGTGGGGTGATGAGAGGATTCACCAGAGACAAAGTGGGGAGCAGAACAGGCGGATGGACTGAAATACACTGCTGAGTGGAGCAGCGGGCGAGTCAGGAGAGGTCTGCTGCACCATGTGAGAAGCTCCCTGGCCAGGGATTGAACTCGTGTTGCAGTGGCTGCGGATAGCTTCATGGTGCTGAGACTTAACCTGTTGCGTCACCAGGGATGCCCCTCACTATCTTTTATTTTTTAATTGACCTTATTAGTGTTTTGATGTGTAGGATTTCCACTTCATGTGTAGTCACCATAGTCCCCACCACCAAAGCCCCCATAATCCTCCACCATAGTCCATTGTGCTCTTTCCTCCTCTCCTCATTCTCATTGTGGTTTTGATTTAAATTTCACAGATGATAGGCAGCCCTTTCTGCCCACTTGTGTCTGTGCAAGTGTCCTATACTTCTTTGTCCCTTTTCCTAATAAACTTGTTCTTTATAAAAATAAATAAATAAATAAATTTCACAGACGATAAATGATAATGAGCATTTTTTCATGTACCTGTTGGCCCTCTATGTTTACTCTTTAGAGAGTTGTTTGTTACTTCTGCCTGTTTTTTGATTGGAGTATTTGCTTTTCTTTTGTTATAATCATTTAATTCTTGAACTTTGGAGAACATTTCAAAGAGGTGATTGTCACAAAACCCCCACAGATGATAATATCTGACTATGTTTTCACTTCATTGAATTTCCTGTTTTTTTTTTAATTTTTTAAATTTATCTTATTTATTTATTTATTGGTAAGAAGCATTAGTTTATAGCACTGTATATGATTCAAAAGTATATGGTCACATTCCTTCAGAATATTAGCCCACTACACCCACCACCAAGTACCCATAGTCCTCCACCATAGTAAATTAGCATTGCCCCATATAGCTTCCCCCTTCCCCTAAGTCACTAATAACCTCAATTCTAAAGTCTGACTTCGAGAGTTTGTTATTGGTTTGTTTTTTTCTGACCATTTGTTTTGTATCTCTATATTACACATATTAGTGAAACCATAGGGATTTGTCGTTTTTGTTTTGACTTACTTTGTTTGGCATTATTCCCTCCAGTTTTATGTTGTCAAATGTAGGGGGAGGCACTGGGGGCTGTGGCTGGGGCCAAGACTGCTGAGAGATCTGACCAGCTAGATGGGCACACCTCTGAGTGCCCATGGAGAATGGACTCCTTTTCTTTTTCTTCTATTTTTTCCCCTTTTGGCTTTTGGATGTTCTGGATAAGCCTTGGTGCTGTATACCACCTAGTCTGAGGTGAGGGTTTTACTATGAGCTCCTAGCAGTCCTTTTTCATAGGTTTTTTTTTTTTTTTTTTTAGGAGAGAGGTTGATACCAACCCCTCTATTCCACCAATTTGTTAACCAGTTGTCAACACTGGCAAGAGTTCATTGTTTTGTTGTTGTTGTTTTTCATCTGACTAATATTCTATTGTGTATATGTAGCATACCTTTTCAAGCTACTCACCTGTCTTTGGCTTCTTAGGTTGTTTCCATAACTTGGCTATTGTACGTGGTGCTTCAATTAATATAGGACTGATTGGACTCCTTCAAAATAGTGTTTTTGCATTATTCTGTTAGATACCTAGGAACAGAATTGCTGGATCATATGATAGATGCATATTTAACATTTTGAGAAAACTCCACATTGCTTTCCATAGGGTCTGGACCTGCCTACATTCCCACCAACAGTGTAACAGGGTTCTAACACTTGTTTCCGGTCTTTTTGATTTGGACCATTCTCACAAGTGTGAGATGGTATCTTTTTGCAGTTTTGTACATTGTACATCTGACAAGGAACTCATACCAAGATCTCCAAAGAACTCATAAACTCAATGAAAACAAAGCAAATAATCCAATCAAAAATAGGTAGAACTAAATAGACATTTTTTAAAAAAGACATACAAATGACAAACAGGATCATGAAAAAATACTCATCATTACTCATCATCAGTGAAACAAAATTCAAAATGAAGTGATGGTCCCTGAACTCTGGATCCTCTCTGTGCTAGATAAGGTGTAATTCTTTCTTTAAGGCCATTGAGTCCTTTATATTCTGTTGGTTGATCTGTCCACTGATGAAAGTGGGTGTTGGAAACTACCTCTGTTGTGTTACTGTCAATGCCATTTTTCTGATTTGATAATGATTCCTTTTATATATTTGGATACTTGTTCATTTGGTGCACATATATTGGTGAGTATGTTCCTGTTATATTAATCCTTTAGTCATTATATAATGTTCATCCCTGTCTTTTGTTAACCTTTTTTTAGTTGGAATTTAATTTTGTCTGATAGAAGTATGGTTGTACCTGCCTTTTTAGAGGATTGTAGGATTTGGTATAGGATTATTTTGTGAACTTTTACTTTGAGTCTGTGTTTATCTTTGGAACTTTAGATGGTTTCAAAAAGACAATAGAAAGTCCGTTTTTCTTTTCTTTTTAAAAAGATTTATTTATTTATGCATACAAGCTGGGGTGTAGGCCAGAGGTGTGAGGTGGTGAGAGGATTCACCAGAGATAGAGTGGGGAGCAGAACAGGCAGATTGACTGAAGTACACTGCAGAGGGGAGCAGTGGGCAAGACAGGAGAGGTCTGCTGCACCGTGGCCATGTGGGAATCTCCATGACCAGATAGATATCGAACTCCTACTGCAGTGGCTCTGGATAGCTTCATATTGCTGCACTTAACCTGTTGCGCCACCAGGAAGGCCCAGGTTTTATTTTCTGCTACAACCAGCCACTCTATGACTTTTGATTGGTGAGTCCAATCCTTTTACATTAAGGGTTATAATTGATATATGTGGGTTTATTACTGCTATTTTATCTTTCGTTTCTGGTTCTGGTTCTATTTCTTTTCTTTCTTTCTTTTTTATTTCACAAGTTTCTTTCTCTTCAATATAGATAAAAGATGCCCTTTCAACATTTCCTGTAGTGGAGGTCTAGTGTTGGAAAATTCCTTCATCTTCCATTTGTCTGGGAAGTCCTCTATTTTTCCATCTTATCTGAAATAGAGTTGTCTTACAAGATACAGTATCGTGAACAGGCTGTTTTCTTCGAGTATTTATAGTGTGTCATTCCATTTTCTCCTCGCCTGCAGAATGTCTGCTGAGAGGTGTGATGAAAGCCTGATGGGAGTATTTTATAAGTGACAGGCTCTTTTTCCCTAACAGCCTTCAGTATTCTTTGTTTTGAACTTTTGTAGTTTGACTGCTATGTGTCTTGGTGTTTTTCTCTTTTCAATTAGATAACCAGGTGTTCTCTTATCATCATGGACTTATATATTTAATTCTTTATTGAGGTTTGGAAAGCTTTCCCTCTATTATTTCTTTCAATAATCTGTTCCCCCACCCCTCTCTTTTACCTCCTGTTACCCATTACCCTTATGTTGACTTTCCTAATAAAATTTGATTGTTCTTGAAGTGTTGAAGTGCTTCATTACTGTCTTTTCCTTTTTTTTTTTTCCATCTTATTTTTCTCACTTATTCCATCTGGGTCCTTAATGCAATACTTTGTTCATGATTATCTTTAAGGTTACTATTTTATTCTCCATTTGATCTATTATTCCCCCATAGTTTTCCCTGAAGTTCTTGGTTTCATTTTCAAAAATCTCATTACATTGCTATTTAAAGTCAATTTACCTTCCATTTGTTAATTTTATTTCTTAGATAATTTGTTTTCTTGATTAGCTTTTCCAAGTTCTCTTGTATCACTCTGAATTTTCTTTCTGAGCATTTCTCTATACCTTTAGTTTTCTTATTATAGATTATAGTACTTTTGAATTCTATCTGATCAGGGTATACAATCTTCCTTATCTTTTTTATTGCAATCTGGAAAGTTGTGCTGTCCATGTGATGGCAGATGCCCTTGAGATCTTGAGTTGAATGCATCATATATTGATTGTGTCTACCTATTTTTATCTACTTTAAATTTTCCTATTTTCAAAATTTCATCTGTAGCAGTAATGTAGAGAGTTGAACTGTGTTTAGTTTTCCCAAGGTCGAGATGTAGTTTGGTTTGATTTAATTTGATTTGTTTTTTTTTTTTTTTATTTTTGGCTTTTGCATGTTTCCATATATACTGAGAACTGCTTTTGTAATTGTTGATCAGCAGGGTGGAGGAGTGATTGGAGGGGTCCAGGCACTGGTGTGAATGTACTGCAGGGAGAGGGGTCTTGCTTATGTTTGTGGAATCAGTTCACTCAACACTCTGTGCATACTTAGTGCTTTTAATGAGATCAGTAACAGTTCCAAGTTTTCAGGGAGTGGGAGTAAAGTCCAGGGCAAATTCTTTGTTCTCCTTATTGGGCAAGCAGCCATTGTAGGGCAATCCCAGTACTCCATATGGGTTTCCCTTCTTCCAAGGGTGTTTGAATTAATACATTCTTCTCTTTCCTTCTCAAGGCCCCTGACTAAACTGGCAGTCCCACTCTCAGTGTCTCTCAATGCAGTCTATACCCTCCAGGTGTTTCTCACTATCCTACCCAATGAAGTGTGACTTTCCATTTCTCCTCTGTGTTATCCTTATTGAACTCTAATGTCCAGTGAATTGTGAGACTCTCATTGCAGTGTCCCTCTGACCAAATTTATGATATTTCTCTCAGGATTGAGTCAAGAAACCTCCTCTTTAGCCATCTTGGTGACATCAATGATTAATATTTTATTTACTCTTTAAGAGTGATAGATATGAACTTTGGAGGTTAAGCTTCCAAGTTCCAGAAATATGTTATGCTGAGAAGAAATTTAATAGAATTTGAGAAATGACAAGATCTCTGAGTAATAAAGATAGTGGGCTACCAAGGGTTATAATTGTAGGAGAATCCCTCAGAATGAATGGTTGGCAGAATCTTGTGGTTATAGATTAAATCCTTTAAGGTTTTTTCCTGTGATGATCACTGTCAGTGCTATAACCTCTGGGCATGCATAATCTTCCCTTCTAACCTTTTGCATCAAGGAGGATATTAGACATCACCTTGGGCAATACTGTATAGAATTTGGGATCATTTAATATTTAAAGATCCATGGATTAGGAGAAGGAACCTGAGTACTGATACCACGAAATATCTGAACAAACAGGATTAGAAGGGTTACTTTTGAGCGTCTCAGAATTTGACAGATTACTATACATTGATTGTTGGTGTCTCACCCAAATTTATATGTTGAAACCCTAACCTAATGTGATATTTGGAAGCAGTTTCTTTGGAAAGTAATTAGGTCAAGGAAGTGAAGTGCCCATGAGAGAGAACAATGTCTTTAAAGAAGCCAGAGACTTAGCTAGCTCTCTTTATACCATGTGAAAATAAAAATGAGAAGTCAACTGTATGTAAATCAGTGCATTTTTTCCTGCCAGAATCTTAATCTTATATTTGCCGGCCTCCAAAACTGTGAGAAGTGATTATTACTTCAGTTTCTCAAACTATGGAAGTTTGTTATAGCAGCACAAATTAAATAAGACAGAGAGCACTAAACACTATCATTTTTTTGGTTTCCAATATCTTAAATATCTATTATACTTTAAATTTTCTACTAAGTCAGAGACTGGTTCTCCTTTCATTATTCCTGATTAGCAGAGAATATTTCAAGGGAGAACCATGTCCTAATACCATGCATTAACCATATTTATTCAAAGTGAGACACATACCATGACAATAAGATTATTCCCTTACAAATGGCAGTGTAGAAAATGAAAATTCTGACTTTGTAAAGAAAATAAACTTCAAGTGATAATATTTTGAAGAAATACTCTTGGAATTTAAAGGCACTTTCCCCCACTTTATGTGAAAACATTCCCAATGATCTTATAAAGATGTTTGCATCTGCCTTGGTTCACTGTTTACACCAATTGCTCACATATTTTGGTAATGACTTTGAAATAAATTTCTGTCCATGGGTCTGGCTACCTAAGTTATAGTATTTATTATTAACTTTTACCATAAGGAATTAAGCTAGAGGTATATGGATATCGATACATCATTAACTAATAATTTATAATTCATTTATATAATCATTTGCACAATGATGAACTGGTCAGATTACTCCCTTGAGTATTTGGAGTTGAACAATATTTGGTGACTGAGGCAGTTGTGTGGGGTCCACAAGCTGGTCTAGAGAGAAGACTTGATTTAGAAGTAGGGCTGAAGTCGATCATTGGCAAGCATAAAAGATAGAGCAGCACTTACTAGTAAACATGTGTCTGGAATATCTAGAAAAGTGAATCAACCAGAAGAAACAGAAACACATTCTAGGCTCTGAGAGAAAGAGTACTGTAGTTTGCTATTTCAGTCAGCATCTATTTTGTGAGTGAAACATTTCTTTGGCCCTGAGATGAATTAAATCTGGGCCAGTTTTAGCTCTTACATAAACTTGACTAAATCATTTGACTTAAAACATTTTGAAAACATTTGTAGGGGTAAATCAGGTGAGTATTCTTTCTTCTCCACATTATTTTATGGTCAGTAGTCTTTGAAGGACACGTTTAGAAACGGCCAGTTAAATTAAATTTGGTGTCAAATTCACTGATGATTTAGTGAATTTAACTTTAGTGAAGAGTCTGAAAGGTTCAGAAGCTGTGACAAAGAAATTTAAGGGTCAATGGGTCCCCAATAGATTATTTAATAAAAAAAAAATAAATGAATGATTGGTGCAATGACAAACTAATGACATTCAGGAAGCTCTGGACCCAGGCATGAGTAGCTTTAGTGAAGCCACAAAAGGAACCCGATTTAAATACATATTTGAGCTTACATTTCTCCTTAGCTGGTATACTAGACAACTATTCCTTCTTTTCTGCATTACACTAGTGAAATTAAAGTATATCAATAAGTGGAAAATGAGTAAAAGTGAAAAAGTTTAAATTTCTGTTTGAAAATCTGTTAGAACCAATTGTTAAATGTGTGATTAGCTAGAAAGTTATAGGGACTACAAACCAATACCAGTCAAATAAATATGGTAAAAAGAGTAGATATGGAAAGAAGTCATGACACAGAAAAATAGTTGTCTAAACAGTTAGCTTTTTTTTGTTGTTTTGTTGGTTTTTTTTTTTTCTTTTGGATCTATGAAGCTAGAGAATTACTGAGAGGACCCCTGAATTCTGCTGAATATCAAAATAAAGTGCCTGTCTACATCAGTTTTTTTCTAACAACCAAGAAAAGATACTGATTATTCACTTAAGGCTTTAGTATTATAAACTAGAGACCTGTGTTTGTCAAGAGGTGGGAGCTGAAACTTTAATTTGGTAGAATTAAATGCATGAAGGAAAGATCAGTTCTTTCTTCATCGAGAAAACGAATGCAAATTAACTTCGGAAAGTAGTTTGGCAGCAGGCACAGAGCAGGTTCTTGACATATCCAGGCAAACGGGTAAAGGTGAGTTTTGGGGCCCTCAGTGGCTTTTTAAGGCTTTTAATGATCTTTCTACATCATTTGTAGTGAGGCAACCAGGTGCAGGGCAGGCAGGGGGGTTGGGCAGGACTCCTAGCCCCTGGCAAATCTTTACTCTGTGGGTTCTCTGGCTTTCTCTCACGGTCTCTCCACCACTCTGCTCCTGTTCCAGCCTCTGCTGCTCTTATATGCTCAGCCTCCAGGCTCATGTGTGCCCACATACACATGCCCACACCACACTCCAGGTGTCCACCATCCAGCATATGTGCCCTGATCCCAGGCTCCTAAGCGCCTCCTGCATTCAAGGCCACAGGTGATAGCTCCTGAGGCCAATGGTGCTAAAACCTGAACAATCTTCATTTACCCTACAGTAAGAGAAGGAGATGTTTGGCTCACTAACTAGAAGGTTCAAAGGGGTAAATGGACTTCAGATAAGACTGAATCTAGGAATAAATTCTACGTGATTAGAAATATGTCTCTTCTTCCAGTTTCAACTCTACTTCCATCCATGTTGGATACATTCCCAGCAGGGTGTTTTTTTTTTGTTTTTTTTTTTTGTGGTAGTAATTAAAACAACTACTACCAGGTGGATTGAATCATCTTTTGAGCTAGAAATCTTAGAAAAAGAGCATGCTTCTTTTCCAGAAGTTTCAGTTAACTTTCAAATAGGATTTTGATTTGCCTGGCTTGCACCACAGGCCTACCTCTAAACCAAATACTGAATGCAGAGAAGAAGAACTCTGAGAAATGTTTCTGAGTGCATCTGAATACTGTTTGGTGAATCTGAATAATATTTCATTCTCTGTATGGGTGAAACATTCCGAGGTGAGCAAGTTACAGACCTACCTAAATACAAAGAGAGTATTCCTCATAAGAAGACAAAGGAAGGGGAGTAAGAATGCATAAAGTGTAGACTAGGAATATAGCCCTCACAGTCCACTATAGCCTAGTTTCTCATAGTGTGATGTGCAAAAAGAAACCACAACACTACCTAGGAGCTTGGTATATAGAATATTGTAGGGTAAAAGGTAATCGGATTTTTCTTTCTTTTTTTTTTTTTTTAAAGATTTCTTTATTTATACATACAAGCTGGGGTACAGGCCAGAGGCATGGGGCGGTGAGAGGGTTCACCAGAGACAGAGTGGGGAGCAGAACAGGCAGATCAGAAATACACTGCTGAGGGGAACAGCGGGCAAGGCAGGAGAGGTCTGCCGCACCATGTGGGATTCTCCCAGGCCGGGCGTCGAACTCACATCGCGCGCTAAGGATAGCTCCACAGCGCAGCGCTCAACCGCTGCGCCACCAGGGAGGCCCAATCATATTTTTCTGCCTTCCCATCAATGATAGACCTCTGTGGTCTGACACTCATGGCTGATGGCAGGCACCTGGAAGAGGGTGTGGGCATGTGTGAGTGGGCACAACTGAGCCAGAGACTGGGCTTATAAGGACAGCTTCACAGGGAATGTATGCAGCAGCAGTGACAGCACAAATTGTGGTGGCAGAGGACCATGCGGCAGGGTGCAGCAGAGAAACCACGAGAGAATGCCAGAGAGCCCAGAAAGAGTAAAGATCTGCCACGGGCTGAAGGACTGCCTAACTCCTGGCACCCCAAACCCCCTGCCTGCCCTGCACCTGGTTGCCTTTTTATAAATGCTGTAGAAAACCATTAAAAGCTTGAAAAGCCACCAACAGTTCCAGGACTCCTCCTTTACCCTTCTGCCTAGATCATAGGGAATCTGCTTCGTGCCTTGCTGGCACTACAAGGACCTAGTCTAGATACTGAATTAGAATCTGTATTCTGAAAAGATCCTCAGGTGATTTGTATGCATATTAAAATTTAAAAACACTGATTGACACAGTGTTTATATCCACAGATGATTATATCCATTACCAGCCTCCCCATCCCTGCCTCTGCCAGTTCATAGTATTAATCTTTTTCTTAGCAATATCCCAGCTTCTTTCTATTAAGTGGCACAATGGTTTGAGAATGTCTGACACTTTCCTCTTAAAGCTCATATGTATCACAATAGCAGAAATAATCCTGATGCAATGTGACACCAGGTGGCACATTTAGGTTTGCTTGTAGGGTTGACTATGCATGTCAGTTATCTTCTCTGGATAAATTTTAATTTAATTCTGTTTTTCATTTTACCCTGTATCCATTTTTATTTTTGCTTTTCATAGTTTATCATTTATGCAGATATAAATTTAGGAGGATGATTGGCTATTCATTCAGTCACAGTCCTTGCTCAGTCCTCGTTTAAATCATTTGACTGACAACAGTTTTTAGGGTTTTTTTTTTTGCGATTGTCTCGGTAATCCCAAATACCTAGACAGAGGTTGTCAAAAATGTTCACTGTTTTGTCTATAGACTTGTTGCTGTGGTGCTGTGTTTTCTCTGTGTTAATGTGACATTTTTGTCATATTAGTGTCTGAAATTTTTCATTTTGGTCATCACAAGAAGTTTCACTGTGTTTTTTTTCCATGGCAGCTCAGCAAAATGCTCTGAACCGACTATTACTCAGTTATAATCACAGACTAGAAGTAACTTTGGCTTTTCTTAAGGTGCAATTAACAAGATGCATCAATAGTTTTGCAGAATCCAACTCTATGTGGCCAATTTGCCTTCAACATGACATATTTTTGTCTCTAACCTTTAATAAATATAACTAGATTATGTTCCTTATTTCTAGTTCTCAGCTTTCATTTATTCATTTATCTACCAATGTCCTTGCTTCTTGACTCCTTTTTTCCTAAACACATTTTGTTAAAATGTGCCATTTGTGGAAATCAAAAATAGCCTATTCTCCAAAGTAAAATTATTTAACTCTATTTTATTGACTCGTAAAAAGTTAAGGAGATATTTAGCTTCACAAATTTCAACTTGGGAATTTAATGTTTATTTGCAATCACATGTCATCAGTTTTCCAACACTCTGACCACTTTAAGAGAAACTACAGATTATTTAGAAGTAATCATAGATTTTGGAGTAGGATGAAATGGAATGCTGAAAGGATCAAGTTTAAAATGGCTATTTTATGCATTTTTTAGTATCTCTTTTTTCGCAACAGAAGAATGTTTTTCTTCTCATTTCATAGTATAAATTTTTCATTTCTGCTGTTTATGATATGATTAGTATAACTACCTTGGAGCATAATTTGAAACCTGGACAGATACACAAAGTCATGAAAATATTATTTCATTTCTTCTGGAAGGTTGTTGTATCCTTTAAGGTGGGAAGCAAAGGAAAGTAGGGTGGGAAAATGTGGGGACACAAAATATAAAATATTTCTCAGTAAAATATAGAACTGCTTATCAGGTTTTATAATGCTAAATAACCATTACTTCAATTACATTAAAAATACAAACAGTACTATACGTGATATACTAGATATCATTTTAAATTATGCTATAATCTGGGTAAAAGAAGAAGAAAGGAAATCTCAAATGGATGGTATAAACTAGGTGAAAGAAGTGAGAAAAAATAGCTGAGATAACAATTCTCTTATATGTAAATTAATTGAGAAGAATTCCTTTTAATATAAGCTATAGTTATCTATCTATATGATTAAATAATGAGGCTAAAAACAGAAAATAAAACATTAAATTGAACAAAATAGGGAAAAACTTAATTTTTTCCTTAAGATTTGATTTAGCAAATACAGAGTTGGAAGCTTAACAGTGTATAATATAGTCTAAGTCTGCACAGACTCTTTTAAGGCTGAGTTGAGTCCCAAGTCAGTTTAAGCACAGGGTGGGCTACTGAGAGATGAGGGGCCCACCAACAGAAATGTAAAACCACAGTTACCTAACAAAGAAATCTTTTCACCCTTCCCTGTGTATGGAATGGCCCCTTAACTAGTCAGAGAACCTCAGTTCAATCTACATTTCTTTGTCCTCAACCTGACCACAAGCCAATAAAATTTAACTCCTTTGTTCTCAAACACACTCCCCTAAATTAATAAAAATCCCCTCCTCTACCTAAACAAAGAGGCAAATTTGAGTATCTTTCTCTTGCCTCTTGGTTGCCAATTTCCAATAACCTTGTTTCTTTTTTCAAAACTGGAGTCGTAATAATTGGTCTCAGTGCTTGCTGGATAGTGAATTAATTTCTTGGTAACAGACATAATGTAAATTTTTCAATCCATGCATTAAGTTCACAGAAGTTTCTAAAGGTAAAACTGTAATTTTAGAATTACTGAGATTTTTGGTACTTAATTAAGAATTTTTGACTTCTCATAGGTAGTCCTCGGTCTTTGTTAAGACTCATCTTTTGTCAAATTTCCTATGAGCTCACTGACCTATGTAACTGCTGGCCACTTAAGATCATTAAACATTTTAAATAAGGGCTAGTTCAAGTTGGTATGTACTGTGAATGCAAAATATACACCAGATTTTAATAACTTAATTTTAAAAAATGTGAAATGCCCTATTAATGATCTTTTTATTGATTACATGTTGAAAAGATAGCTTGTATATAAACTTAAATTATTAAAATTAATTTCAACTGTTTCTTTTTCACAGTTTTAATATGGTTACTAAAGAATTTTAAATTACACATGTGGCTCTTATTTGTGGCTCTCATTACATCTTACTGCATTGCTGAACTATATTCTTTATTTTTTTCTAAAATGAAAATTAACTTTTACAAAATTGGTTGATGATACTTAAATCCTAAGTTGATTAATGAGTTATTTTCATCTTCAGTATTTCTGGTGGCAGTTGAGACAAAGGGACGTATGCATGCCTGATGTGGTTTGAGACTAGAAAGATACATAATGTCATGTATTTGACTGTGAAGTGCTTGTCATTCACTGTTGAATCTGTCAAATAACTGAAATATAGAGACTAACAAACTGAGTTAATGTTTAAAAAAGAAAGAGAAAAATCTCCTGAGTATTCCTTGGAAGTACTGATGACCTTGACATTGTATTTCTGTATCTGTGTTTTAGCGAGAGGCAATTTTTCTTTCCATAGAAAAGAGATGCTATTATTCTCTCAAAAGGAAGATTTACAGTAAATTAGTAGCATTCTCATTTATATTATTATGGATTTTGTTTGTTGATTAAAAAGACAGCTTATAAAAATTAATAAGTAAAGAAAAATGATGGAACAGTTGGTTTCCTACGAGGCAATTTATAGAGGGATTATGCAATGTGAAGAGTTAAAGTTGAATCTTGCATTGCTAAGTGGCTTTACTCAGGAATTTTATCAACAATTTTGATGCATTTTGCCATTAGAAAACCAATTTTCACTTAAGTGATGAAATCAAACTCCACCTTGATTGTTGTGGCAGGAAGGATTATACTGTCAAATCAGATGGATCCAAGTGAAGGAAATGTTTTTGTTTAGATAAATATTGAAAAGTAATTGAGTGCAAAAGATCAGCATTATAATAAACTATCAACTTCACTAAATAAACTTTAGGGCCTCCCTGGTGGCACATGCAGTTAAGTCTCAGCACTATGAAGCTATCACCAACCACTGAGCCCCGAGTTTGATCCCTGGCCAAGGAGCTTCCCACATAGTGCAGCAGACCTCTCCTGTCTTGCCCACTGCTCCCCTCAGCAGTGTATTTTAGTGGATCTGCCTGCTCTGCTTCCCACTCTGTCTCTAGTGAATCCTCTCACCACCACTTCCCCACCCCTGGCACCTCTGCCTACACCCCAGCTCTTATATGCATAAATAAGTAAAATAAATCTTTTTTAAATATAAATAAACTGTAAAGATAACTAATTTTTTCTTTTTAAAATGGGAGTTTAATAAAAATATTATAACATGCCATAGAACAGAATTTTGCTTTCCATATTCAATTAAAATTCTTGGTTTTGATTGTATATTGACTACTTTTAATATTATCTTATTTTATTATTATCTTTATTTTATTGTTGATGTTAATATTTTGCACTTCCAATGTTACATGGGGTTTTCTTCAGAGCTTTGCAGTTGGTGAGATTCTTTTGTTGTTCATTAAAATGCATCATGGGACCAGGAATGGTAAATGAGGCTAACTTGTATCCATACACACACTTTATTATAAGTGAGGACTCCATTGGAGACAATGGAGCAGAAAGAGGAGAGCACATCATATTTCTACAGAAGAGAAAAAGCACACAGATAAAATGGGTAGGTGTAGTTGCAACAAGGGAAAGTCAATGTATGCGATGAAGGGAGATGAATTATTAGGCTATTGAGTAACATCCATTAGTGTAAGAAAAATATATAAGAGATTAAGCCAAGACTGGCAATATCCAAATAGGTTTGCAAAAATTGGGAAGGTGGTAATAGAGATCCAGGTTTTGTTTCTAGCATAGTGCTGCTGAAAATATTTGCAGATTCGTTCAGCATTCTGAGTGGTTTGTGAGTAGAGTTGTCTGTCTGGCAGGGACTTTGCAGCATGAGTACAATATGTGAAGGTAAAATGCTGGTGAAATGTAATAAATTCCTGACAATTGGGAATGCTTACCTTTTCTCAGCAGATCAAAGTGTTCTATTGAAGAATGTAATGTCTGGTGCTGAGGAAGTTTACAAGAAATTGATATTTTCACAATTTGTTGAATGCTCAGAAAGACAAATTTATTTTTATTTATTGCAGAGCTTTTAATTACAATCTCCTAATTCAAGAGCTATGAAAAATTTGTTATAATCTTATAACCCGTAATTTCATAATTTCATGGCACTAAAGAAAGAAGCCATGTGGGCAGAATTAATTATTGAGGGATCATGGGGAGTTTTCAAGGTAAGGGTTCAGAGGTTTTAGTTCTTATTCACCACTGATTAACATTGGGTCTCTGCTTATTCATCTGTAAAATGAGATATTTGGATGACTAAGTTTCTTTCATTAAAACATTGTTTGACTTGCCTATAGCCTCAAGATTTTGTTGCTTCACTGCAGAATTCCATCCTAGGTTGCACTTGTGTCACAGCATTTCACTTGCTCTAATATATATTGTGCTTTTTCATTTTTTCTTTAACCAGGAAGAATATATGTGTAGCTTTTGGTACCTACTGGTAGCTTTATATCAAGTAACTATTGATAGTTTTATACCTAAAGGATAAAATACATCAGTGGGATGATCCACTCTGTAATACTTGACATAATTTACATTGTCATATGGATACATTTTTGGCTACATATGCCAATACTAAGGTTATACTCAATGTTTCAAAATATAAAATGAAGTAGAGTTTCCTGAGTCTTCTAGTACTTTAGATACAGAAAAAAGTTCTATATTGGCCTGAGGTGAGAAGAGCTAAGTGTTGTAGTGGTGATGATAGAAATTGTCTATCTGTAAGACAAAGAGGGAAATACTCAATGTTACACACACACACACACAAACACACTTGATGGAACTATGTTCTCATTAACAGAAGGATAAACATTTTTCACTCTAAGTAGTGCATTTGTGAAGAGTGATTTGTTCTAATAGGAAGCTAGAAGCTTTGTATTTTAATACACAGCCAGTCTCAATACCCTAAATTAAAGGCTTTCAAGAGGTCAGTTGTACTTTTTTATTTATTTTTTTGGCAGCCTATCAAGCACTGTAGACACTTAACAAGAATAAAAGTGGGAAAAGGAGGTCTATTATTATCCATATTACATCCTTTCTTACCAAAAGTAATTGCTGTGTTTTGTAAAAATCCAGTCAGAGGGATTTTTCTGACTCATTCACAAAAAATAACAATTCATTCCAACCTACCACAATGACTCAAAGAAGAAACTGGCAACAAAGTCAGAGAATAAAATAAAGTTGAGATATTCCTCCTTCAACTTTATCTTTGGAGCTTACTTTGTTTTTGGAGTGCATTGTTACATTTTTAATCAAAGCAAATTTTAATTTAACAAAATTAAAAAATGCTGTTACTAGTAGACACCTGAAAGTCCATTTTCTTTTTGTCCTGTTAACATAATTTATATTAGTATTGCACCTGGAGAATGGCAGACTTCACATAGTCAAAACTCCTTGTTGTCAGGACTCTGCCTGATACACTTGGGATACTTCGAATCTTTTTCAATTGTCACTGTGTTGATAGGCTCTGTACTACTTGATAATAGTCCTATCGTCAGGAACAAGAATAAATAGAGATTCAACCAAGGGCAGCTCTTTCTGCCCGCTTGTGTCTGTGCATATGTCCTTTATTCTTCTCTCCCTTTTCATAATAAACCTGCCCTTTTGTATATAACTAACATCTTTCTCTCTCATGGAGAAACACCTGAGAAATCCACCGTGTGCACCTGAAAGGGGAGCTCTCTCGTGAAATTTTTCCCAGAGTGAGCCCAAAGATACGACCCTCTGAACCCAACATCTCCAAAAACTGACTTCCTCTTTGATCAAGAACATCCTTGTAGTGAAGCATGGGCAAACACTTGTCCTGTTCTCCATTTACAACAAAGACACCTCAAAGATTCTTTAGCCCCAGAGTTTTAGGGTTTTTTTTCTCAGTGCTGATTATCTGCTTCCTTTCTGAATACATGTTGTAACTTTGGGCTTCAGCTTTCATCACAGGTTCCATGTCTTTTTCCTGCTAGTATTGGACCTAACCTCTCTTCACATCACCTCTGCCTTATCCTTGGCCTTTGATTTGAATGTTCTTTGATCTAATTATTTTCCTTTGTTTCTAAACCTAGACCTTAAGGGTTAGATTTATTTTATCTTCCACCCCATCCCTTACCTGCCTTCCCAAGCCAGGCAAATTACTTAAGTTTAGATATCTTTATTTATTTATTTTTTTGATATCTTAACATTAAAGGAGAACAATATAGGAAAAAATATCATTAGATTTACTAAACAATTATGTAATTTCAGGTATGGAAAAAAAAAGCATAATTATCTTAGAAATCACTTATTATTTAGTATGAATATATTATGTAAATCGGTTGAAAAAAATAGGAAACATTTGATAATTTTGAAAACATCTGGATTTAATTGAAAAGAGAGAAGACCCATTTTACAAAACTAATATTTGAATTAAATAAAGAGCTATATTATAAATTTTCATATCCAAGATAGATTTTATTGTGAGATAGGAAGTATCCTTGGACAAGAAGGGCCAGGATTTGGAAGAAATTTGCTGTTCACATGGGCTGGTAAACAAAAGGTTAAACAAATCTATTAACTCTAGATGCAGACACTGCTACCATAAATTTCCTTGGCCCATAGTTTGTATTAGTAATTTTTCCCCTGTACATCCCTGCACTATCTCTTTAATGTTTATCAAGTTAGCTGTTGCAGAGAAAGGAGTTCTACACCCTGAGACTAGAGCAGTTAATATTGGGGAGCTGCAGGTACACACTTCTGTGAGATGGTCACCTATGAGATGGTCGCAGCCCTATACAGCCACTGAGCTGCTGCCGATTGGTGCTTGTGCTTAGCAACAATGGGCCACGCTTGGGTGGACAAATGGACTTTTTCCAAGTCCACTCTCTTTTTTTTACAAGCCACTGAAGTTTAGTTCTTTTGCTCTCAAACCCCAGCCCTAAAACCTATATAGACGCCTAGCATTGGCACCCCTGGAAGTTTCTCATGCCCAGAGAAGCTTCCTTGATCTCTTTCCTTGCTCTTTTAGGAATAAAAGAGCAAGAAATAAACACTGACTCTTTGCTTGCCCTAATTGTGTCTGTGGAGTCTTCTTGTCAATCTTGATGAGAGTGTCTCAAGAACCCATTCTTGTGCTGGGGAGCAGGGCCTCTTGGTCCATTCCTCGGATTTTCGGAAGGCAGGGCTGTGGACAGTAGCTGTTTTACTTCTAGCTTATCTAACTGTGATGTTGGAGGGGATCTCAAACTGAGGGATCCCCAAATCTACTCTCTTGTCCAGTGACAGTACCAACCTTTTTTTCTAAAAATTACAAAATACAAAATATATGAAATTTTAATGTACTGGGAAGCTCTTTTTTTTTTTTTTAAGAAACTTTGCTGTTTTTCTTTCTTTCTTTCTTTTTTTTATTTATACATACATATTTATACATACAAGCTGGGGTACAGGCCAGAGGCGTGGGGCGGCGAGAGGGTTCACCAGAGACAGAGCGGGGAGCAGAACAGGCAGATCAGAAACACACTGCTGAGGGGAGCAGCCGGTGAGGCAGGAGAGGTCTGCCGCACCATGTGGGATTCTCCCTGGCCAGGCGTCGAACTGGCGTTGCTGCTGCCGACAGCTCCACAGCCCAGAGCTTAACCGCTGCGCCACCGGGGAGGCCTGGAAGCTCTTAATAATAGGGACAAAATCACTTATTACCAAGAGTTCTTGCAAGAAACCTAGAGAAATTCTCTGGAAATGATGTGTCATTGTCATAGGCTTTCTCTTGCTGTGCATTGGAATCTCGTATTTTTCTTTCAACTGAGACCCGGGTGTGTCATGTGCCCAGCAGTAAAGTAACTGACCTAAGCTGTTAAAACATTCTCTGCTGAACACTCTCATGTACCTTCCTGTCTTATAGAAACTCCTGGGACTCAGACTGCCCTGCACAAAAAGACTGGACTTTAGAAATAGATAAACCTAAATTTGCGTCAATGTTCTACTTTTATAATCGGAACAATGCTGGGCAAGTTCTTTATCTTTTTTGAGCTTGAATTTCCTTTTCCTTAAAATGTGAATGGTACCTTAGAATAAGGTTTTCAAGCCTTAGTACTATTTGTTTTTAAAGCTGGTTCATTTGTTGTGATGGGGAGCTACCTTATGCATTGTTGGATACTTAGTTGCATCCTTGTCTATCTCCTCTAGATACCAGTTTTATCTTCTCACTGTGACAAGTGACAATCAAAAATGTAATCATACTCAGTGAAATAAGCCAGAAAGAAAAAAGAAAAATATCGAATGGTTTCACTTATAACAGGACTATAGGGAGGCCGGGTGGGAGAGAGACACTCAGCGGTGCGGAGGGGGGAGGGGAGGATAAGGGCACAAAATGGAAGAGAGGAGAATACAGGGGACCATGGAGATGGATCACGGGTGAATTGGTGGTGGGCTGCCCAAGGGGAATACAAAATGTAAAAGACATAAATAACAATAAAATAAATAAATAAATAAATAAATAAAAATAAAAATGTCTCCAGATATTGTGAAATGTACTCTGGAAGGGAAATTATCCACTGCCTTAAACATATAAGGATTAAATATAGTATTTGTAAAGTGCTTAGTACACGGAACTTATAAATAACTGGCATCCTCTATGTTGGGGTATCATTTAATAGTGTTAGAACTTAGTCTCTACACTTTGCTCAGCTGAACAATGCTGGGAAACTCAGACTAGATAAGATACAGAAGCCCTTAGAGTTTCCATGGGAACCTCACTACGGGCCCACATGACCGATAGGGGGCTACTCAGAATTCCAAGGAATGTGGAAACAGAGTAAACAGAACCAGGCAGGACACCTCCTGTTCTGAAGGTCCCCAAAATCTGATATCTCTCTCAGCAGATAGCAATTGGCAGAGACCGACTCCCCCAGTCATGAAAAAGCCCATGGAAACAGTTATAAAAGGGAGCCCCAAATCCTTCTTCCCAGGCAGATGTACTTCTCCCTTCTCACCTCCTGCTCCTTTGCAGGGTATTTCAATAAATCTTCCTTTCTGTTCTCTTCTCTCTCTCTTTCTCTGGTGAATTCTTTCACTCCGAGCCTCTGGCCTCAGTCCCATATTAGAGCAACACACTCTAGAATATCATATTCAACTGTTAATTGAGGTAGTATCTTGGATACTGAGCAAAAAACTACAGAGATCAATTATACAGAAACCAGGAGTCTGGAGATTATAAGACTGAGTTTAAGGGGTCATTGAGTTGAATTCAGGAATGAAAGCCATCTAGAGAATGTGTGTTGAGGGCATGGATTACAGTGATATGCTGAACATCTGGAGGACTGATATTTTTACCAGAGTCTTTTAATTAGACAGAGAAGAGGGAAAATGACTTTTGTTTTAGGAGGAAATAAAAGACTTAATTCAGGAGGACAAGGAGCAATTTGGGCATGTGATGTTAGTCAATGAGAGTAGTATGGAAGTGTTCAAAGAGTCAAAAACAAAAGGAATTAAAGAAAATCAACTCAGAAGCATCTAGGAAACTGTTTTTCTGAGAGGAATACACGTTGCAATTCAGCATCTGTGATTCTATCAGTAAGATCTTAAAAATGTCTCCCATGAGAAGATTTCAGTTATCAGTTGCTTCTTCTCTATTGTTTTATTGTATAATATGTAATATTTCAATATGATTTACAATGCAGGATATGAATTATTAGTTGAGAAATTCAGAAATCTTTGCCCATATTCTCCTCTGCAACTATAAATATTTCCTTGGAAATCTTTGTGGCAATACACTATATACTCTGGGTATTGCTCTACCTAGTGTGGACAGTTCTATAAATTAGCTTGAAAGGAAAGGGGTAGTAAATGTGAGTCATGGCACCACATGCTGCTATAAACAAACTGGGTGGGGACCAGTGACATTTTGAAGTCATTCAGAAGTGTTTTGTGAGGTCACCTGTCCTATTAGATGCATATTCTTATTAATGGTTTCTCTGCCTTTTTTTTTCTCTCTCTCTTCGAGAGGAGACTAAGACGAGCTGAGGAAGAATCTAGAGTTGTGGAACAGGAGAGAGGAAGTGTCAGCACTAGCAATTAAATTTATTAACTCAATTTCCTGGGGTACCAATAAAAGCTGTAATCATGAGGCCATCTAAAAGACATTAGCTGTTTTATTGCTAATGGGGCCCTTGCCAACAACAAATGGAACCAGATGCTCTTGGTGGGTGCTGGCAGCTGTTTGGTAGCACAGAATCAAATAAGGTGGACTCTGGTAAGGCATCTGGACTAATGACCAAAAATGCTTTTTATTTAGAGAGTGTCTTTATCAGAATAGCACTACATACTTTGCAAAAATGAACACACAAATCCTTGTAGGGTGTCCCCTAGGGAGAGAGCCATAAAATTAGGATGATCATTTTATGGATGGAAAGAACTATAAGCAAGAACACACAGAGGTGTGCCTTCACAGGCCATCTGTGACAGAATGAGACATAAAATCTTAGCTGAGATGCCCCAGGTTTTCTTCCCCTCCCCAGCTCTGCAGCTGAGACAGCTCTAGAAGTTTAAGTGCCAACTTTAAATCTGTCAACCTAAGTATCCAGTGAGCTGCTCAGGCTGAGATGTTATTTCTGTACTCTGAGGTCTGGAATTATTTTATGAACAACTACAGGGTGATCCTTGGAGTAGTAAGACATCTAGAATGTCATCTGAGTATTTAAATCCCTTTTTCATTTATTTTATTTATTTTTAAAGATTTATTTATTTATGCATATAGGCTGGGGTACAGGTCAGAGGCGTGGGGTGGCGAGAGGGTTCACCAGAGACAGAGTGGGGAGCAGAACAGGCAGATGGACAGAAATACACTGCTGAAGGGAGCAGCGGGCAAGGCAGGAGGGGTCTGCCATGCCATGTGGGAATCTCCCTGGCCGGGCGTCGAACTCATCGCCACTGCCGACAGCTCCACAGCACAGCGCTTAACCACTGCGCCAAAAAGGAGGACCACTGTTTTCATTTATCATACACACACACACACACACACACACACACACACACACACACATATCTATATATATATATGCTAAATGCTAAACTCTGGGTTGGAGAAATTTAGTCAAGCTAAACAGTGCTGTCTCATGTAGAGTTCTCAGAACAAACCAAACAACATAAAAAAAGATATTAATAACATAAGCTGGCAATTGTGAGAGGCACATAACATCTGATGTATTTGTGGATGGTTAGTAGTGATTTGGAATCTGTGAGAATGGTGTATCTATGTTAGATCAGACAGAAGTGCAAGATATAATCAGATGAAAGTAGAGAAAATAGACAATGTCTTACAGATGACAGAGTGTGTCAAAAGTTTTAGTGACAAAAGCGATTTTCTGTTCTAAAAGCAAATGACTTCAGGAGTTAAGAGATAGGAAAAATATGTAGAAAGCAAGAAATATATGAACTGAAAATTATTTAAAGGATTAGATTATTACAGGCACATTAAGGATTTCGGATTGTGCACTAAAATCAATTGGGGCAGACACCAAAAATTAAAAAAAAAAAATAGAGGATTTTCCCTTTACAGAGATCATTCTGTTGACATTCTGGAGGTGAGTACAATTGGAGGCAAACTCAACATGTGGCAGCTGTAATACCAAGAATGGAAGTGGTGACAATTTGGCAAGAATTAATAGAAGGGATTTATTTAGAAGCCAGGAACAAATGGAATCCTTGAGATCTGGTGGTTGTTAGTATGAAAGCATTGAATAATTTGAATGAAATGTCAGTTTGTTGGAGTTGCTTCCATCTTACCCTGGGTCTAGACATCTGAGTCCTAAGTCTTGAGTGTCCCAGGGCCTGGGGTATTTGACATGCCTTGAAGTATAATATTTCCCTCTAGCCCATTGTCTACCAAAAGTGGACCTCAGATTCTATTACATTTGCAATTCCAGGAAAAGCACAAACCCTCCATTTTTTAGAATTGAAAATGTTTCTTTTGATAATTATTAGCTATAACAGCTTTGCAGATTGTTCAAATAGCTTGGAAAACTGATTTATAGATCTAAAGAATTTCCATATGCTCTTCCCACATAACACACATGCGCACACACACACACGCACACACACACACACACATATATTTTACCTCTGCTTTCCATAGAGAAGATACTTCTACAAGAAATATATGGAAGTGCCCATCTTACTCTTCTTTCAATAGCATTGAATACCACACTAGGATGCAAATTAAAGAAAATGTATCAATTCAGAACAGAGTGATTGATTGAGCTGACATTTCTTTGTTAATTTATTGATAGTGCAATGAAGTTGAATATTTTGAATATTTGTCATATTGATTCTTCAACCTATATTTTGTTATAGTTTTTTTGTAGTGATTTTTACTTATAATTTGTGTTTGTGTGGTGGACATATTTTAAGGTGATGCTCAATGAGTTGTGTCCTTGTATAATTCTTTCTTAGTAGAAAATGACAAAGGTGATGAGATTACCTTACATTATATACGATTGCCTTAATGGACTCCAATGAAATTTCCTGTGGCACTGAAGAAACAAACACCCATGTGGTGAAAGGGACCTGAGAGAGCTAAGTGCAAAGGGATTATTGAGAAACTTTGGGAGCTTTGAGTGACCTATGGTTTCATTTTCACAATGAAAAGTAACTCCAGAATACAGACAAGAGGACACCTGATGGCAGTCTTGGGAGACCCTGACCATAGGAGCTTTTCTTGCCTAACCAAAAAATTGATAAATGTTTTGTATTAAACCGTTGTGATTTGTTATATAGCAATAGATAATTAATAGAGTTTCCATTTGACTAAATGAATTTTTGTCTGTTTTTTTCACTGTTTTAATGACAATATAATATAATATAATTTAAAATTAACTATAATAGTTAAGATATAATTTAATTAGGAATACGCTGCATATGTCAACATCATTAATCACCTACTGGTACATTAAAATTCAGAACAAATACCTGGTATTAGCTAGGAAAGAAAATTAAATAAGTTTTCATACATCTAATTCATTCACCTAATCATCCAACAAAATTGTTGACCTCCTTAACACCAACTATATACAAAGCATGTGATGAATAACATACAGTACTTGTCATTGGGAAGTTGTAATATGGTGAAGATAGAGGCTGAATATAAACACGTATTTTCTCTATGATGGAGTAAAAATATTAATAACAGTAAGAGAAAATATTTTATTTTTCTAGGGGAAAATTTAATATAGAAAGAGTTTCAACAAAAGACATTCTTGGATCTCAAGTCTTCACTTGAAAAATTAGTTTATCAGAAAAAGAGTGAGGAAGATACTTAAAAAGAGGAAAAATCAAGTACAAAAATATGAAAACATTTCAAGTAGGTTTTAAGCTCAGTGAGGCTAACTTCATTTCTGGCTTTATTACTTTTTTTATCTCCAGCACATGGCACTTTACCTTGCCCAGAGAAATCTGTAATATGCTTAAAATATGTGAACAAATACATCATATAAGTAAAAATAACCGATGATTAGGAAATAGGAAAATAGTTTGCTATGATTGGACCATGGGATTGACTTAACAATGTGTTATCTTTATACCTGACATTTATTCAGGCCTAAATGGAATTATTGGTCCCTTATGTGTGACAACAGAGTGAAGTTTTTGCATAAGAGTTTTTTAATGTAATGATGTGATGATAGTTAAAAAGGTACACATGCTGAAATTTTTAGTTTAATTTTCTTTTAAAATGCACTTTGAAAATTCTCTTCTGTAATATACACAATATAGCTAAGATGAAGATAATTTGAGCACTGGTAGCCATTTTAATATATTTATACTGTGAAAATGAATGTAAACTTACTGTTCAAGCACCACTAAAAGTTGGTCCCAGATTCTTGCATGTGAAGACAATTTTGTCCTTTCTGGATTCTGTCAGCTTTCCGGAAGCCAACAGGCCTGATTTTTCTTGACATTGCCACTGTGTAAAAAATTCAGGATCCTCACTGTCCTTGTCACTTCAAAATGTTAGTGTGATGTCACTTGATTGGGGAGTCTGTATTGATTTCTGGTGTGTGTTCCAAATGGTGCCCATATAATTTGGAGACCAGTTTCTGAAACTATTGAAGTGTCTCTTGGGATGTTTTCACTGATAATTTTTAAAGATTTTTTTAAGAATAGCCACAATATTTTTTCATCTCCATAACTCATAATCTGGAGTGGAAAACCTTTGTGAACTCAATCTATTATGAAGAGAGAATTGAAAGAAGCTGACAATGACAAAATTCCTCCCTTCTATGCTGTTCTAGGAATTCAGTTGGGACTGGAAACTTCCTTTATATGTAAAATGCATCACTGAATTAAACTTCTAATGGTGCTTCCTGGCCAGAATTGCTCATAATGAGGTAAAATTGCATGTCTTGGGTCTAGGATAAAATAATATTTCAAATAGATATTTAAATGATACACATATACTATAGATATAGTAGTTTTAAACATATTTTGCTGAATTAATATCATTAAAAGAATCTAATGATCGTTTGTGCAGTCCTCAACAACCCACAAAACACCCTGGGTCTTCAGCATTTCATGGTAATAAAATTCTGTTTGCATTTTCATGCTCATTATTGGAGGTATCCTACCATTAGGAAATATTTAAATTTCCATAGAAATGCAATGAATCTGGAGCTGACATAAACATGTTTATAAGAAGACAAATTATGATCAGTGCCTCCTTGGTTGGCATAGTCACCCACTTATTAATCCTAGTAGGAGGTCATTGCAACAGCTGTTCATTAATCATTTTCTTTTCAAGGAAGACTTTTAAAATGGAACACTTCATAAATGAATCTGTTGTTCTATAATGAGCTTGTTGCTACAGTCTTGAGTGACTCAAAGTAACTAGTCATTTGGCAATGGATTTGCACTAGTGCTTTGCCTCCTTGCTCTCCAACTCCACTCTGCTGGCGCTTCCTGTTATTTGAGGGATTGATAAATATCTAAGTGAATGACTCTGAAGACTTGCTGTTTTTAATATTACAAATTTGTAAAGTGAGATATTCTGGATGTCTAAGAGATTTGTGTATAATTTCATGAAAAACTCATAGACATGGAAACATGCCCATAAAGAATCACCTGGATTTGGCAAATAAGACTAAGCTATATGCATGTTTCATAAAAATTACAACTATATACATTAATGTCTACATGCCCATAAATACTCAACATTAGTTAACATCAGTTATAACTTTATAACATCAGTTTATAACTTTAACATCAGTTAAAATAAGCATGCTTGAACTCTTCTGAGTTACTTGTGCTTTTGGATCTTTGCAACTAATTGGTACATTTGCTATTTGCTTTCATCACCTAGTAAATAATAGGCAGTGGGTTCCAAATATAAAAGAAAAATATAGGAATCTTTTAATGATTTATATTAAAGCTAAAGGTGATATTCATATTTCTTCCAAAAAGAAAGTTATAATACCTGTGATGCATTATATTAGTCATGATTTACTTCAGTTCAGGTACCACAGTTTGAGTATGAAAAATCTACTGCTTTAACCTGAAGAAATTATGTGATAAATTAATATAACAGAGATGATAAAAGAAAATTCATGTTTAATATCAATGAAGATAAATGCTGTGTAGAGACAACACTCAATCAGTTGAGGATACTAGTATAATGCATAGTAATTACAAACAGATTCTCAACTGACAAAATAAAGACACAAAGCACTTTCAAAAGTATCTGTGGCAGAGCAAATCTGAATAGATAATACTCTTAAAGGTAATTTTTAAAATGTTAATAAAACAAAAATAAGCATCTGAAATTTAAAGATAAATGTTCTTAAGTAAAAAATATATAATATTCCCGGGCCTCCCTGGTGGCACAGCCGTTAAGCGCTGTGCTGTGGAGCTGTCGGCAGCGGCAACGCTAGTTCGACTCCTGGCCGGGGAGATTTCCACATGGTGAGGCAGACCTCTCCTGCCTTGCCTGCTGCTCCCCTCAGCAGTGTATTTCAGTAGATATGTCTGTTCTGTTCCCCACTCTGTCTCTGGTGAACCCTCTCGCCACCCCACGCCTCTGGCCTGTTACCAGCTTGTATGCATAAATAAATAAATATTTAAAAAAAGAAAAAAAATATATATATAATATTCCAGTATCTAGTAATGTACTCAAGGTAAAATAAAGATGTTAAAAAATTATGTAATAGATTAGAACATGAAAATAGACATAAATAGATTTTAAACAACACTGACATACATTTGCATCTTGCTTGTCTTTGTGGAATGCTATTTATCTTTAGATATTGCTTTTGTTATTTGGCAAGCCAGTTCTTATGATTTAAGCATTGCTTTGAATATTGATTAAATGACCAGCTCAGTAGTGCCAAATAATTAATTCTATTAAATATTAAAAAATCTCACCTGATCTGTCTGGGTTTTCAGTCATCTAGTGGTTTTGTGTTGTATGAGGTTTGGATCTCAAAACTACTAACTTTCACAGAAGTGGAGAGGTTTCACTTACAACTCAAACCCAGTGCATATAACCACAATATGAATTTATCGTGAGGGAAAGAACATTGCAATATATAATCACACAAGTCAATTGGCAGTAAAAAGATGGGAGGATATATGAACCACAAAGCCAGCAACGTTCAGGAAACTGGTGGCAGCTGAACCCAGAGTTCCTGGCAGCCAGCCTTTCTCAGAGAAGGTCACTGCCACTTTTCAGAGCAAAATCCCTCGGCAGCATTTATTTTAGGATCGAAGGCATGAAGTCCATAAGCATCTCAAACTGGACTAGTGCACCTATATTTATACTACTTTTAAAGAGGTCTATTACACTGGACAACAGTGAGATCATAACTGACTTAAAAAGGCCCTAATCTATAGTATCTTGGTGTGCTGAACATGACTATAACCCTGAAAATTTTTTGTTGCTCTCATTTTGAAGATATTTCATATAATTCATTTTATATGTTTCACCGTGTAAATTTATCCAGTAGGACTGCAACAACATCCTAAATCAGCCTAGAATGATGTAATATTGCATCACATTGCATAAAACCATCATGCACACATCATCCAGAGTTGATTGCGTCATTTTCTGATGCAATGCAATACTACTGCCAGGCGGCTGCTGAAGTAAACTGACATCAGCAGTGCACTATAGAAAGCCCTGTCGGAAAGGTTGAGCATTGAAAATATTTCAGACTTTGTGTGAGACAGTTTCAGCTATTGTTCCATAGAACTGTTATGATTTTATCCCTTTAGGCACAATACAGAACAGTAATGCCTTGAAAATGTGTTAATAGAGTGGACAATTTCTGCTCTCTTTGTGGGGAAGTGACATTTGCCAACCAGAAGAAAAGGATAATTTCTCAACTGAAGAAGTCTTATCATCTTTACTTCAGATGCAAGGTTGGTGACCAAGACAAGCCTTGGGCCCTGCATAGATGCTGTGCTTCATGTACAACACAGCTTTCACAGTGGTGAAATGGCAAAAGACCATCAATGCCGTTTGCGATCCCCATGGTGTCGAGAGAGCCAAGCGGCCACATAAAAGACTGTTACTTCTGCTTGGTTCCTCCTCTTTCTGGCAGAATAACGAAGCAAAAGAAGTGGAGAATAATCTACCCAAACATTCCATCTGCATTGAGATGACTGGTTCAACAACTTGCTGCAGGGTGATGTGAAACAAGCATGGAATGCTTTTCACCTAGTGTCTACAAACTTTCTTGGGAATGTTAGGGCAGAAAACTACAAGGAACTAGTAGAAGACATGCTGATGCAGTATCAGAAACTTGGCTGCAATATGTCTCTAAAGATCCACTTCCTTCATTCCCATCTGAATTTCTTCCCTGAAAACTGTGGTATGGTTAGTAATGCACATGGTGAACGTTTTCATCAAGATATCATATCAATGGAACAAAGATACCAGGGGAAATGGTCCACTACAATGCTGTCTGACTACTGCTGGACCCTCCCCAGAGATGCTCCTGAACAGCTATACAAGAGACAAGCAGAGAAATCTAAGAAGTAGTCTATGACTTGATTTTTTACAGGTATTAACCGTAGGCCTATTACTATTGGCATGCATTTCGTGATGTAAACATCCATTTATTGCAGCTTACAAAAAAACTAGAGCCAAAATTAGAATTTGACTGTCATATTCATGTTGAGCACATACAAATTGATAGGCAATGACTAATTTTATTTCAGTGATATGACTTTTATAAAAATTTGTTGACCAGTGTTATCAGAACCACCTGCTAATTTGTTTTATTCAGGGTCTCTTGGGACAGCCAGGTTTTTAATCTGTCCTTGACTTTTATGTAAATTTTTATCAGTGTCTTTATAAACAAATTGTTGCTTTAATGATAACTGAAGTCACACTATTTCAAATGTTCTCACCTTTCTACCAGTCAGGGTCATTGAATTTATAATTTATATAACATCCTGATCAGAATCATTACAACCTTAATAAACACAACAATTTGTTCTGTAAAAACATGAATAAATTTATGTATACACTACAATCACATCCCAAAAAACTTCTAGATTGTTACTATATATTTAAAGATATGTTTATTTATTTATTTATTTATTTTTTATTGTTATTTATGTCTTTTACATTTTGTATTCCCCTTGGGCAGCCCACCACCAATTCACCCGTGATCCATCTCCATGGTCCCTTGTATTCTCCTCTCTTCCATTTTGTGCCCTTATCCTCCCCTCCCCCCACCCCCCCACCGCTGAGTGTCTCTCTCCCACCCGGCCTCCCTAGAGTCCTGTTATAAGTGAAACCATTCGATATTTTTCTTTTTCTTTCTAGCTTATTTCTCTGAGTATGATTCCCTCTAATTCCATCCATGTTGCTGCAAATTGCATATGTTTATCTTCTTTCCATGCTGAATAGTATTCCATTGTGTATATGTACCACATCTCTGGATCCAATCATCTATTTTTGGACATCTGGGTTGCTTCCATACCTTTGCTATTGTGAACAGTGCCGCAATGAACATACGGGTGCATGTATCCTTTCGGATTAGTGTTTTGGTGTCCTTTGGGTAAATTCCCAAAAGTGGTATTGCTGGGTTGTATGGGAGCTCCATGTTTAGCAGTTTGAGGAATCGCCATACAGCTTTCCATAGTGGTTGGACCAGTTCACATTCCCACCAGCAGTGCAGAAGAGTTCCTTTTTCTCCACATCCTTTCCAGCATTTGTTGTTGCCTGTATTTTTAATGTGTGCCATCCTCTCAGGTGTGAGGTGGTATCTCATAGTGGTTTTGATTTGCATTTCCTTGATTATAAGTGATGTTGAG